>AYLM01000793.1:0-26327 GCA_001625345.1 Cairneyella variabilis
GGGGGGGGGGATAAAGGTGGTAGTTCGCGCAACTCAGGTTCGTGCCAAATCTCGTCTTTCTCCTTCCGAGCGGAAGGCTTCGCCCGTCGATTCCAAAACAAGATATGTTCAGCAGCACCACAATGTTTTGGTGGAATCGAGACACCGTAGTCCACCAGCAGATAGAGGATAAGACCAAGCTGGTAGATATCACTCATAGCGCTTGCCTGTAGAAAGCCTTGAGTGCTGACTGTTTTCCCAGTTTTATCGATATTAACTTTGGGCTGGATCTCAGGGGGCATCCAACCATAGATCTTGGATGAGGAATTTAGAATTCCGGAGGAAATATGGGCAATATTCAAGTCATCTTTCTCATCTAGACCAAAGTTACTCATATGCATCCCGCCAATGCACACCCCTTTTGAATGTGCGTGGGCTATTGCTTCCGTGATTTGGCAGGCCCAATTTGTAATTCTGGTCCATTCGATAGGCCTAGAGGTTTCAATGCTCTTAATGAGTACATCGTATAGTATTTAGGGTTGCCATGCCCGCAAAAATGCTTTTATCTCCTGCCTGTATGTAATCAGCATTGAAATGGAAAGAGAAATTACAACGCTGAGAGCGCAACCTGTTATCGTCTAATACAACACCAACAAATTCAGCAAACTGCTCGCTGCCCTTCAGAATGTAAAGGGCCTTCAGTTCATGAAGCCACTTCTCAACGTTCCACTTTTCAAATGGAACAAGATTCTGAACGCAAGTTCTTTTCTCCGCCAGAACCTTACAAGTGTAGCCGCGAAGCAACTCTTCGACGACAACTTCGCTCTCTAGGTAATGGTGGCAGACCATATCTTCAACATCAATCAACCATTGTGCAGGGTGATGGTTCTCAGCTGTCTGGCTCTCTATTACAACAAAATCTGAAGAGGGAATCGAACTTGGATGTAGTTCAATTTTCTTAGAGAAAGAGGGGAGCGAAACTTGGATCGGGGTAGGAGGAAGCTCTAGATCACCTAAACAGTGATCAAGGAGAAGATTCATGATTGGAATTCCTCCAATCTTCGTATGTTCAAAGGTCATTGCGGAAATCTTTTTTGCATTTCCTCCTGTCCCCTTTGCGGTTGTACAAGTTGCGAGAGATCTCTGCATTTGCAAGGATTTTGGCGCCACCAAAGATGGATCGTTGTGCTCGTGCCGCTTGAAGGTTTGTATTCGCCCCAAATTGCGTTGGAGGCATCAATAGGGGATTCTCCAAATGGTCGACATATCCCGGAGGAATCTTGGCACTTTTATATCAATGGAATACTGTTCCGGATAGAAAGTTTCTGAAAGTTCAAATCGGTTGCTTGGGCGGGATAGCTGAGTTGCTAGATGGCCGAGGAAGATAACAGACTCTTCCTCTGAAAGATGGGATACGCAATCAAAGAACTGTTCGGAGGTGTCTTCCTTGCTAGACTCATGGTACGTGACAGTCAGATTAAATTGATGACTGAGGTTGCTACTATGGGCAGATGTTTTATGGTATTCCGCTTCGAGAACACGAAGAGTTGGACGCATCTCGTTCATGACTTGCAGCATGTACCGCATCTGATCTTGCAGTTGGCTTATCTCGAATGTGTTTTGTGCTCTCGCACCAGCAAATCATTGGGAGAAATGGTCTTTGATGCCGGAATGCTCCTCGTGAATCAAAAGCTGAGTATCCTTTGAAAACTTTAGAAGTTGTTTCTGATAAAGATATTTGGCTGCACATGCTGTCGAGAATACTTGCTGAGTTGCTCTCCACTAGTATAGCTACTTCTTGAATATCCCGTCTGGCACTAAGCACCGTTGATCTGGTGAGAAGCAATGTGAGCTCAACTCCCGCGTTAACAAGCTGGACTACAGCACTGGGTGAGGAGTTATAGTAACCACCACATCTGGACGAGAACACACTTTTGACCTCTTGATTGGCTCTGATGGCATAAACTCTGTTGTGCGAAAGACTCTCTTCCCCGATGTCACACCTACGCCTCCAACGACAAATGCTGCATACAGAGCCGTCGTCCCATATTCACAAATCGGAAAAGACCCAATAGCCAGAGAGTTGACTGAAGAACTGATGATGGAAGTATGGATGGCCTCAAAAGCCTACATCATCACCTACCCCATCTCCGCGGGCAATGGCTTCAACCTCGTCCTCTCGCACCACACAGACCGACTCATCGACACAGTTGAAGATGTACCAATCTCCGAACTCAGAGAGCAATACAAAGATTTCGATACGCGGATCAAGATAGTTGTGGATACGTTGTATGATTTCTCAGTTCAAAGATGGCCACTCCTTGTCACTGGTCCACTGGAGTCTTAGTCTTCGCCTCAGAAAAATGCCGTGTTGATGGGAGATGTGGCACACTTGATGACGAACCATATGGTGCATGGTGCAGCGATGAGTATGGAGGATAGTGCGTTCCTGGACCGCTGCATAGCACAGGTCGTCCGAGGCACTCTCACCCTTCCCCAAGCAGTCGAGATCTATGAGAAGGAAAGGATGCCCAAAGCGTACTATAAGCAACAAGTGAGCTTCCTCGATGGTGCGATCTGGCAGTTATCTGAGCGTCTAGAGCAAGAAGCGAGAGATAAGGCGATGAGTGTTGAGTTAGAATGTTGCCCGTTTAGGAGGAGTCCGAATCTGTATGGGGATCGACGACGGTGTTGGGGGTTTATGCGTATGATGCAGAGGAGCATGCTGATGAGGCGATTTATGAGAAGTTGAATGGGAAGGTGAGAATGGATGGAATGGATGGTAAAAAAAAAATTAAAAAATTAAAAAGATTGCAAGGGAGGTCGCTGATGAGGTGATCAATTGGTTTATGCCAAATCGAGGTCAGGGCGGGAAGCGAGGCGACTTCAAAGCTGTGAGAGTGGACTGCACAGGGTTTATCTAATTCGGTGATGATTTCAATATCTAAAGGCTGGGATCTAGAGGCTGAAGTTAAAATTACTCTGGGCATTGTATAAACACTTTGGTCTTGACGAACCTGATTGGTTGAAGAGCGTAGGTTTTCGGCGTGGGCCAGATGCTCAAAGGTGGGGGCAAGAGCAGCACGAGGGCGCGAAGGCAAAATCACGCCTCGTTTCTGCAGATCAACGCCGAGGGAGGCTGCTTGAAGGCCTTGCTACCCCGAAGTTTCGGGTCTCGGCTAGAATATTCGGGGTTGAAGCCTTCATGAACTGGATATCTCTTCTCTCTGAGTGTCCTTCCTTTCTGAAAAATTTATAATTGTTCAACTACAAGATGCACGACTCACGGCAGGACCGAACGAATGTTCATATGGACCTTGGGATCACAAGTCGAACAGTATCTGGTCCCGCTCAGACTCGAGCTTTCACACGAAAACGTCGTAATGGTCTCCAACCTGCATGTGAGCCTTGCAGGAAGGCGAAGGTTAGATGTGATACTTCTGCTGAGGAGCCGATCTGCTCGAGATGTCGGAAACGGAAGACTGCTGGGAATTGTATATTTCTTGAGGCACCCATGACTCAAAAACATCGAGGGCCATCAACTGAACCCGTGCTTTTGACGCCAGAGTCGCCAATGCCACCTCCCTCACGATCGGGTGTTACGCCATCGACTGCCTTCTCCCGAGTCTCGGCTGCGAATACCATGAGCCCTTGTAACAGTGTCTCAAATTCCTCCTCGTTCAGTGGACCCAAGAAGCTTGCTGAATCTCCTGCATTTTTTGGATCCACGGCCTTCTCTTCCACTCTGCACCACACAGATATCAATGAAGAAACCGATGAGCAAGGAGACGCATGCGATCCGACGCATATTCGAAAGGGCATCGAGATTTTGAAACATCTTCCCAATAACGAGACCTGCAACCTACTAATGGAGAGAAATCTGGAGAGCAACGGCGAGGTTGGCTTCCACAAGCCAAGCATAAGGACTGTCTTGAAGCAAATCTGCGTTATTTATCAAGAACACCTCGAGGAGCCCAGAAAGACGAACAATCTGGAGAAAGTTGCTGAGGATATTACGAGAAATAGTCAGCAGGAATTAGCTATGCCTGACGATGCAGAAGGCTGGATTGGGTCCTTCACGGGAACGAATACTAGATGGGAGTCTGTAGGGATCATGTTTGTATCTTTTGCATATGGACTACTTTCCCTTTCGAAACGAGAGTTTGATTCTTTGCCGGACAACATATCTAAGAGGGATAGGAAGAAGACTGTTCTTGAGCTGAAAGAATGTGTGGAGTGGTGTGTGGATCTTTGTCGACACTCGCTCAATCCGCTGGTTTGCAACTTACTGTACAGAAATCTGTTGCTGGAGACAGTGATACACGGCGATGCGAGTAAGTTTGTTTTGCAGAAATATCCTTCAACTCTTGGAATGCTTCATTGTAGAATTACTCTATGAGAGACTCGAGCCTGACTTTTTCAGGTCTTTCTGTATGGCGGCTTCACCACGACCTCGTGGCTGTAGCATCTGCCCTCGGACTCCACTGCTATCAAGGAACCCCACAAGTGATCGTCCGCTCAGAAATGACCAAGCGCCTTAGTGCTTGCTGCTTTTGGAGCGACAAGGAGATGTCAATGTTCACAGGAAGACCTCCAGCTTGGAGCCATCGATATCACTCTTGCCCCTTACCACTAGATGTGAGTGATGAGGCTCTTATGGAGGGAGGACAGCGCCTTGAAGAGGAAATTGCTGCTCTTGACGCAAATGGCTGGAACACCAAAGGGGAACTCCATGACTCCACCGTTTGTAGATTAATGGTCTTATCTGCTAGGATCCAAGACGAGATCCTGGAGATGTTTGTAGGAAATCAGGATCAGTGGTCAATGGACAGACTAAAGTAAGTCTTGCCCCAGCTGTGAAAACTTCCCTAATAGCTTGCCAGTTCCCTGAAAGTTCGAACTAGAAAGGCACTCGCCGAAGTTCCAAAAATAATGGACATAACCAAAGAAAATCTCGAGGCTGTCGAATCTGATTCACTAATGTGGAAGTTGTTATTCTATCGAATGGATTATCTGCGGCTCCATTTTCTCCTCGAGAGGTTGTCAACAGAACGAGGCGGTCAGTGTAAGCAAGCCCTTGTCGAAATTTCCCGAGAAATTGCAGACTTCACGGTCTTCATATGGTTGCAGAGAGATCGTTCGGCCCATCGCACCTATGATTATGACTACATTATCATGTGCTACGGGATGCCGTCTGCAGGTATTCTCTGCACTGAGCTCTTGAGACAAGTGAAGCAACCAGGCCAGTCAAAGGTCAAGATGCCTTGCTCGGAGGTTGTTCGAACATTGAATTTTATGGTTGGGTTCTTGGATTGGATCAAGCCTGCGGCCGGCAATTACAAATTGTGCCGGAAGATGTCGCAGGTGATCAGACGAGTTCTTGATCAGGCACTTGAACCTCCTCAGGCGGCAGAGGTTCCGGCCTCAGATGGGCAAATGGCCGCTCAGTCCCTCGACATGAGTAATCAAAATAGTCTCTGGTCGCTTAATGAGTTGGATGACTTCGACTGGCTGAATAGTGTAGACTGGGGAAGAGGACCATTTGCAGACATAAACATGATGCAGCCGATGACGGGTATGCAGCCGATGACGGGTATGCAGCCGATGTAGACGATCAGTAGAGATGAGAGAGATCTCCATCAAGATTCTAAGATACCTATACTTCTAAAATACCGCCACCGCTGAACCTTTCACAAATAAACGTTCATAACTTCGGCCACTATGCTACTTTCTCACTCGCCAGCTCACTCGATCCTTTCTTCCCGTCCGCTTTCTCAGCCTCCTCCAACTCGGACACGGCACCGCCGCCACCAGGTACAATTCCCTCACCAACACCAAGATTCAATCCCTCAGCCGCCAAGGCTTCTTGCTGCTCTTCTGACATCCCCTCAACATCGACTGTAATCTTGGGCCCCGTGAACCACTTTCTCGCATCAATGAAATAATACGCCAACGCGCCACCCCACACAGCCATATTGATGACAACGGTATAGTTCATGGTCGAAGGAGTGGGATTTGGTCCACCATCCGGGAACATGGCAAGAATAATGCCGAAAACGAGGAAGATGATTGCTACCCAAGCGATTGGAGTACTGAAGCGATCGCCGGTGTAAAACGGGCCTGGGACGAATTTATGCTGGCCCCAAACCACTCTACACAAAATCGGCGTCAACCAAGCCAAATTATTCCCGGCAACAGCAAGTGAGAACAGCGCGCTTGCAGCAGCTGGTGCAATCAAGCATAGTAGACCGAGAACAGCTGCAAGCAGAGCGCAGCCCCAGACGCAGCGGAGAGGGATGTAGCCCATAGTCTTGGAGATAGGGCGGAAGAAAGAGGAGAAGGGAAGAGCGCCGTCGCGGGAGAAGGCCCAGGTTTGACGGGAGGCGGCAACGAGGATAGATAGACCCATGAGGAATTGGACGATGAAGAGGAGGGACATGAGGCCGAGGGTTCCATGCTTGCCGATTGCGTCGTAGTAGATTTGGGCCATGGGTTGGCCGAAGGAGGAGCTGAGGACCGCCTACAAACAAGTAAGCAAAAAAGTCTGTCCGAATGAGATGTTTATTATGGAAGATAGTAGCGTACCTCAAGATCAGGATTAATGCAAGCAGAAATGACGATCATGATGATGAAGCCGAGAATCCAGCATGAGCCGATGGACATCATGATACCGTATGGGACGGCCTTTGCGGCGTTGGCAGCTTCTTCGCTCATGTGAACGCAGGAGTCAAATGCTCCGATGGTCCAGATTGGCGAGAGCCAAGAAAGCATGAAAGCCCATCCTGTTGGCCAGGTTGTAAGGTTCTCGGTGTCGGCGAAGATGTAGTGAGCGTCGTTGCGCTCGCTGGAACTTAACGGGAGTCAGAAATGTTTGATCTCAGTCAGTCTCATGGGATTGCGTCCTTACAGGTGCTTTCCAACGGGTAGTGCAATGATTGTTGCGACAATGAGAATGAGATTCATAGCCACGAAAACGGTCTGAAGCTTTCCCATAATCTTAGACAAAGTGGAAGCGAGAATTCCGTGGCACAACACACAGGCCAGGAAGACTGCGTAGACATCTCCGTTGCTCGGAGTCCAGTTTCCATCACGCGCAATGACAATCCTGTAGTCTATCAGCGCGATCTTGCAATCCTGGGTGAGAATATTCTTACACTGAGCAGAACATCAAGGCGAATCCGTAATCAATACTGCAAAGGCCACCAACCAATCCAAGAGTATTCGAGTATCCAACCAAGAAACTCAACACATTGCGGTACCTTGGTGAAGCGAAGAAATGTGTCCTGACTTTGTCAGCTATCATCCTTGAGATAGAGGCGCATATACTCGTATCATACCACCAATACAAGCCTCCAGATGTGGGCATCGCCGATCCAAGATCTGCCATAGCGACTCCAACAATGAAGATGAACATCGAGGCAAGGAACCAGCCCCAAACCATGCCGACTGGTCCTGCGGGAATGGAGAAAGAGAGCGTGGATGCGATTGACGGGAGGAGACCCATGATGCTGAATGCGATGCCGAAGACTTCAATCATGGTAAAGTTGCGGCGGAGTTCCTGCTTGTAGCCAAGCTTAGCTGTATTCCATGTCAGCACTGAGTTTGCCCAACACTGGTTGACTTTTCAAGTCACAGATCCCGGTGCAATAAGTGAGATGACCTACCTAGCAACTCTGCATCTGCCTCGCTGGCAAGGAGTTCCTCCGGCGGGACATTGGAGTGCGTCCTACTCGCCGTCTTTTCCAAGTCATGCTGAGCACCTGTTGTTGTTGTTGCCATGATTGCTGTTCCTGGTTCACACTGTCGTATGTGCAAGATAGCTCTGCAAAGCAAGAAGCTCAAAATCCCAAGCACCTGAGCAGGTCCCGGGTTATATATATGGCCGCATATCTGACAGTTCGGACTTCCCGTCCCACTTATCTAGGACCTGGAAATAAATTGTAAGATTACGCTTTTCGGACGCTCATTGGGTGACCCAAGCTGTATGTAATGGGAAGTTGATGCTGGTCCATGATAAGAGCTGCAGGGCGATAGCAAGACGATAACAGTGCGACTACTACGTGCGTAGTAACAGGGATCGATGCGGGCAATGGGAGCTTGGCAAATATGGGAGATCGCCAATCAGCAGGGGGAGGAACACAAAGTGACGCCACAGGAATTAACGTTACAAACATTCAATAGAAATTGCATGCTTTCAGAACATAGCAGCCGCATCTGATGGCCGAGACCCAGCTGGTGGTTCCAGATACAGCTGGTTCCAGACATTCATGCGTGGAATACTCATGGAATACTCGTGGGCAGCTTCGCTGGGTTCGAGGCGGCGATGCGGTGATTGCGGGGTAAGCGGGCTTGAGAGAGGGGGAAATACCGTAATTCGTATAAAAGCATGGACAACTTTGGCGGAGGAGAGGCTTGGACCAGTAACCTTAAGAGGCTGGGACTGTTTCCAAGAGTACTCAAGCAGAACGATGTCGCTGGACATTTCAATGGACATTTCAATGCCCGAATCAGGGACGGTCGGTGGCTTGAGTTTGGGAAAGATAGCGGAACCTGTCCGTGGCCTGGATGCCCAGGCCAGGAAAAGTGACACGTCGAAAGGGTTCGGACTCGACCTCGGAATCGGATTAAAACCTGACACGTGATAGATATCAAGGGAGCGGGCAGCTCGAGAAACTAATGGTACGGTAAGCTTCATAGACGTTGCCAGTGGAATATGAGCAGGAGATGGAGATGGAAATTCCTCCATTGCCTGTCTCTGGAGCAACCTAGGAAGGCATAAGCTGAGATGTAATTGGGCAGATGCTCTAGATTGTAGATGATTTAGAGAAAACTTGACTAAGACTGTAGATGAAGAGCCTTGCTCCAAACTTTTACCACTACCGCTCAGGTATGCCTCTCTCAAGAAGCAGACATAAAACAACGGCGGTCTGAAATTTTTGATATCGATTTTGGCAATTGAAGAAGGTTCTCACGGCAGGGATGGGATGGCTTTGGGATGGTTTTGCGGATGGCTTTTTGAGGCTGCGTCACATGATTCGGCTGAGCTTGACACAATCGCAAGGCTCCTAAATTTGAGCAACAAGCATTCCACTTCGCCAACACAACCAGCCAAGATGCAACGCCGAATGGTATGTTTACGCCGGCCAATGTTTAGACCACTTCTGATCATTGCTACAGCTATCCAAAGAAGACGAGGCTGCCACCGGTGCCGACGAAATTGAGGTCCGAAGAGAGGACCAAGACAAGATCAACAAGTTCAGTCGACTGCACCAACGCGAGATGGGCCTTGAGGAGGAGCTGAAGTTGAAGCATGTCAGTGTGAACCCTCCGGGTCTGCAATAATGTCTAGAGCAACGCTGACATCCATCTGCAGAAGGAGAAGGAGGATTTGGATGATGTGTCGAACGAGCTCGAGCTGGCAGATGAGGACGACAAGATTCCGTACGATTCCTTTCCTTGGCTCTACGAGACCTCTGCTAAAAGCTTCACAGCTACAAAATCGGCGATTCCTTCATCTCATTACCACTTCCCGAAATCCAAGAGATGCTGTCGACCAATACGGCCACGATCGAGGAGGGCATCTCGGCGTTGGAGGAGAGGCTCGGTACCACGAGGGAACAAATGACTCAATTGAAGGTCGACTTATACGCAAGGTTTGGACGGAGCATCAACTTGGAGACATAGACCGAAAATACAGCGATATCCGCTAAAATCACATTCGAGATGCAGGACTCTATGTGGTGGTGGAGAAGAAGCATGCCCGATGCTATGCGCAAACGCCCTTCGAGTCAATATCGATCTAAGCCGATGTCGCACAAAAATCTGCTCGAGGATGCTCCCGAATCAGATGACATTCTGCGAGGCCTGTCACGCCTCTCTTCTGAAACCCCTCAAGGAGCCAATACGGCAATTCGAATGGCTTGAACCATACCCATTGCTTACCTCGAGACTTGGCGCCAGAAGAAAGAAAAGAAAATTGAAGATACTTTTTTCCGACTTGTCAAAAGCCTCAAAATCGCTTTCAAATCAAAATCGTTCTCATGCAAGCCACTGACGGGGTTCTCTCTCTGCCATCTCTTCCCGTCACGGCTATCGGCATCATGCATTTCCCTAAATGCGAATGAACCAATGACAGTCACATTTCTCAGGTTTGAGGTCGCGATCAGCTCTCGCCTGTAGAGATAAATTGTTCAGCACCAGAGGGCTGGCGAATGAGAGCAAAGTGGAACCTCTGCCTACTCTACAATGTGGAACAAGTCCCGAGTGGGAGCCCCATACCTTTAGACCGCTGTGCTATGGCTGTGCTACTTCGAGCTTTTGAGTCCTTATATCTTCTCCTTATCCTGAGTTTTCTTTGTGGGTAGCTTCAACGTCTGTCAGACTTTGGCTTCAATTGAAAGCAGACCTTCAAAATGCTTCCAACCAAGGGCTCAACGCCGCAGCGAGAGCGGGAATCAAGTGATGCGGGGCTGGTCGAGGCCCCACCTTCGAATAGTAAGTTCCTGGAATCTGCAAACAATGTCAATGCTGACCAGACGCAAGGACCCCAGAACTTTCCTTCTCGAATGATATCTGGCATAGACGATGCAGATGCAACCGAACGATATAATGTCGAGGAGGCGGACAACAGGGTTCCTTCGGCGAACTCGAGTTTGTTGACTTTAGGGTCTTCAAGGAAAATAATATCATGGGAAGATGGGGATGCCGGAAATCCATACAACTGGTCAAGTGTAAGTGATGGCTTGTGTTTCATCTGCGTATTCGTTCCAAGCAGAGGAGCTCTTCAGCACCGACTTCTACCAGTGAGAATGTATCTGAACTGTAGTCAATGCAGCAAACCTAGTTGCGGAACCTACTGCCTTTCAAGAACCAAATGGCACTTGGTGTGGACATCTTTACTGACTCCTTTTACGTCAGGGCCGGAAAGCATGGATTGTATTCGTCGGCATGGTCGTGGTTGTCAATAGTACAATGGGTTCCTCCCTCCCATCGAACGCAATACCGATTATCGCCAAATATTTCCATATCACCTCATCTTACGTTGAGACCTTACCAATATCGATGTATCTCATGGGCTACGTCCTTGGACCATTACTCTTCGGACCACTCTCAGAGACATATGGGCGAAAGATCATCATGACTTCGACATTCTTCGGTTTCACAATCTTCACAATGGGATGCGCCTTGTCACGGACCTTTGCAGCACTCCTGGTATTCCGAGTATTGACTGGGATATGCGCTGCCAGCCCAATTGCAGGTGTTGGCGGAATCTACGCAGACATCTACAACGACCCCGTCACACGCGGCCGAGCAATGGCCGTCTTCATGGGTGGAACCTGCGTCGGCCCTCTCATCGCTCCCGTCATCTCAGGCTTCGTTGCCCCAGCACTTAACTGGCGCTGGGTATTTTGGATCGGCCTCATCGTCGCCGGCGTATCCTGGATCCCACTCTTCACCCTCCCCGAAACATACGGTCCTATCCTCCTTTCTCGCCGCGCAGCACACCTCCGCCACACAACCGGAAACCCTGATATCGTCGCGCCTCTCGAACTAGAGGATAAAGGCTTCAAACAGATGGCAACAGTGACATTGACTCGACCTCTCCGCATGCTATTCTTCGAACTCATCGTCCTGTCTACTTGTTTATATCTCTCCCTCGCGTACGGCATTTTCTACATGTACTTCGAAGCCTTCCCCATCGTCTTCGAAGGCATATACGGTCAATCCCCCGGCATCGCAGGCCTCATGTTCCTCCCCATTAGCGTAGGTGCTCTGCTCGCTACGAGTGTATTTCTCTGGTACGACACATTCTTGCGCAAAGCTCAAATCCAACAAAAGCCGTGGACGAAGAAAGAGGAATCTCGACGTCTTCCATTGGCATGTCTTGGAGGACCGCTTATCGTTATTGCACTGTTCTGGCAAGGTTGGACATCAAATATCAATGTGCCGTTTGTGGTGCCGATGTTGGCGGGGATACCGTTCGGCATGGGCTTTGTGCTTATTTTCATGGCGCTATTGAACTATCTCACTGATGCGTATGAGATTTTCGCAGCGAGTGCTATGGCTGCTGCATCTTGTTGTAGGAGCCTTGCAGGTGCGGCATTGCCTTTCGCCGCAACTCCGATGTATACGAGGCTGGGCGTGCCGTGGGCGAGTAGTCTGTTGGCGTTTCTGAGTTTGGGGATGTGCGTTATACCTTTCGTGTTTCTGTGGAAAGGAGACAGGATTCGTGCTGGAAGCCGATTCTGCATGTATTTGAAGGAGAAGAAGGAAAAGGAACTAGAAGAACTGGCCAGACAATGTGAAGCAAGAGGTGCGAGAACGACTGAAGCGGTCGAGAGCAAGGAGATGATGGAGGAGAAAGTTTGATGTAGTTAAGAGTGAGCACAGCTGCACGGCATTAACGGCGTTGAAAATGGGGATTAAATGGCTTGCAGAAGGTGTCTGGCATGAAGTGGTTGCAGCAATGGTAGGTTGTTCCTGACCAGAGTTGGACTTCAGCCCGCTGGACATTTCGAATATTTGGGCGCACGAGATTCTCCGAGCTCAAGATTACTCGGGTTGCTTATGCTGCCGGATCATTTCCCCATATCGCCCACGAGTCACGAAGTATTTGATTCTTTCCCCAATTTCTCTTCTCCTACCCACCTACCACGTCAGCTCTTCAAGCATGTTGCTTCATTCCGCTACCACATCCTATTTTCCTTTTTCAGCATCGCAAAATTGAGGAAACCCTTCATTATTAACTTACGCATCCCCTCTCATCCGGATTTCCTATTCCCGTTCGCCTTTTTCAAAAGAAGTTAGTGCTTCAAGAGATCAAGGCTTGTCGCCACAATTCAATTCTTTGGGGGCCGTACCTTCCCCGCATTGGTCAGTTGGGCTTTAAGGTTAAACTAATTATACTATTTAAACTAACAAGAGATCGACACAGGGCCACCACCGGATTCAGGTCGGTGGCTTGACATGACTGACCTTTTCAGACCCTTCCGTTCGTCACCCTCCTTCATCATCTTGAGGACGCCTCCTCAGCCATGCTTGCATTTTGCCCGGTTTTCTACTCACCGTTTCTTCACTTCCGCAGTCACCAAGCCACATAATTCTTCTGCCCCACGGCACGTCCTCATCGCGATTCATGAATGGTCCTTTTGGTCCTCCGACAAGGTTCTGTACACCATCAAGGGTTTTGCGGAGACACAAGCAACGGGAACTAGGCATTCCGGATCCTCTCAATCAATATATATATCTCCACTTCGTATCCCCAAATTTGGTTCTCTGAAGGCATCTTCACTTTGAACATCTCCAAGCTTCATCTCATCTTTTAACAAAAATGAATTATTCATTATGTCTCACGACTTTGGCCCTATGTTCCACTGAGATTATTGCCTTCCCTTCTCACATGTTTAACGTTACCTTCAACGAGGAGCAGAAGCGTGAAATCTCTGCTATTGCTGCTTAAATCGAGGTAGGTGCCAAGAACAAGCGCATTGGCACACCCAATTGCTCCTGGGTTTGATGCCTCTAAGCAATATGTCTCGACCACTGGCCAGTATGCGTTTGTTGCTTCTGGACCAGCCGACCTCAGAGGTCCTTGTCCTGGGTTAAATGCTACGGTAGATCATGGATATATCCCACATAATTGTGTTGCTACTATCATTCAGTTCATTCAAGGAAGCTATGATGGTAAGTGTTTCCAGCGCCAAAAGAGATTCGAAGGCGATGACTTATTTTGTGTACAGTCTTCGGCATGAGAACTGAACTCGCCACTTTCCTCGCTGTCTATGGCGCAGTGTTCGATGGCGATCTCACAGTCCATAGGTGGTCCACCAACTGGCGGCCTCCTCAGCGGCGTCGGACTTCTCGGCGCACCACAAGGCATCTCAGGCTCTCACAACTGGTGATTGATTTACTGGCTGTTGTAGTAGTTGTATGGTTCTTTGGCTCTTACGGATTGTTGCTGGGAGACAGATGTCTGTATAATTTGTTAGATAATTAACTTGTCAGGTCAGGGCGTTTTATACTTAATCTAAAACTCTGTTCGCTTCTCTCTTCTTCTTCAGTTCATTTAACTAACGAGCTGTTAATCTTGCAATTGTAAGATATATTAACATTACATTGAGCTTTTGCTGGGAATTTAATTATACTAGCTGTGCTGAGTGGCGACACGGTCACAACTGAGATCTCGCACAATCACACGATCATTTGCTTGAGCTACTTACGTTCAGTCAACGAACTTCAAGGGGACTATCTAACTTGCACCATGTTCTAAATTCTACTCAACTCACTGCTCCCTTGCAGCTCGACGTACTCTCTTCCGATTTCTGAAATATTAGGCGTATCTACGAACTCCTTTCACTCTCGACTTCAGGTAAACCCACTGAGCCGCCCTACCAGAAACGTTCTTCTCAATATCTACCACAGATCCCATAAGGTGGGTTCCACCTCCCCACCATATGTTGTATATAGCTACACTGCGGACACTTACTCGGATCTCTCGCATATGCTGCCAGAATGCTCCTCCCGGACACAGAGATGGGTGCGCTCCGGCTGGGAGAAACTGGCATGTTCGGTGGAGGGTGTAACGCCCTCTGGCTTTGTGTCCACATTCGTAGAGGGTTCTTTGAATGTGTTGCTGGCTGTGAGTGAGATGGTCTTGGAAGCAAGTGATGGAAGTAAGAAAATAACTGAAGTAAGCTGAACTGCATTTTAAATGAGGCAAAGTAGTAATTTGAGTAATTCTGATGGGAGATGTGTGAATGGAGCGATGTGACAGCAGAGCATTATTCACTTCAATGTGAGCCAACATGGAATGATGGCACACTACTTTGGCTAAGGTCAGAGAACCAGTCACGAAAGTCTGGGAGTCGAATGGGAGACTGAGAATCCAACGTTTTGGGACTTGGTCTAATCTAAGTGAACGGTTCTTTGCTTCCTTTCTTTAACCTTATGAATAACCTACTTGATATCTATTATACCAGAACTACTCCATTTCCCTTTCTAATGCCACCCACCGTTCCATCGATCCCGATCCAGATATTGATCAAATTCTCGAGGATCTCCCATGAAATCCTCCATCTCCTCCTCCACATCCCGGTCTCTTTCATATCCCTCTCCTCGTTGAATACGTGCAAGTTCGTCGATGAGCATTTCACGGTTCTCTTCGTCGCACCTAGGACACACTAGGTCTTCAATCTCCAAGTATGGAACCCGGAATACACCGTCTGGGTATTCCCCGTGCGGCTTACCAGGTGGTAAGTACCTGCAGGCTTCGTAAATGATATGGGTTGGGTGCTCGTCTCCGCAGGCCTAGCGGGCTCTTTGGCCTTACACATACCGACTGCCTAAATACTGAAGAGTTTTCGATAGAGGTCTTGTTGTCTTGGCTTGGCTGATGTATTAGATGTCTCTGAATCTGACTGAGGGAGGAGACGTGGTGGACTGGAGTTGAGGAAAGCTATAATATTTTGAGAAAATACTTATACTCATTTCGGTCATGACTAGACTTTGTCCAGACAATGTGAATAGAGATAAGATAGACAGAAAGAGTCATGAGTAGAACGCTGAATTATGTATACTTTTCATAGATTCAAAATTGGAGAATTCTAGAAAGCTGGTTGACTCCACAAGTTCAATGACCTTACTGAAGCAAAGGCTTCCTTATCTCGATGCATGTAGAAGAACAGCAAAGTAGGAGGAAAGTGGCAAACGAAGCCGCTTAATATCAAACATTGCGTTAAAAGGCCTTCCAAGATTTTTCTTCATATATTGATATTCTGGCACCAATATTCCCCAAAACATCAGACATTCCAAGTCATCAAAATCTCACCTACTTAGCCTAGCCTCCATGTAGCAAATGGGTCCTGCCCATCTGGTCCAAGTATGTGCGCATAGGGCGCTTCCTGTCACGCATCTCAGCATATAGTTGCCACCATACTCCACCTGGACACCGATCCTCTGGCCAACCTCTTGGAAGGAAGCGGCAAGAGCGCCCTTTCCAGCGGTATTGCTGGATATATGCATATGGGCATACCGAATTCTTTGGAGGTTGCATGTGGTCAGTTGATTTGAGTAGCTCCCTGGATCTTTGCTAAAATAGAATGGTGTGTTCGACCTAATTGGAGTTCCTATTGTTCTGTCGCGATTAGGTATTGATGATACTTTAGAAGCTTGTGGTGTTCTCGATGGCGTAGAGAAATGAAGAAGTGGAGTCCAGATGATGAGCAGATATGGCTGAAGCCATCTTGGATGCATTTTATACTTGTGAACGAGGTATTTGGTCATGATTTTGACTGTAGATTGCATGTGAACGGGGAGAGCAATTGCATTAAGAGTCCATTCCTTGGGTCATACAATGATGAATTCTATTCCTCCAGTGATTCGACGGAGCAAAATACGGTATTTCAGAATGCTCAATCGATTGATCATTTGGGCAAGCATATTGCCTGAGCGCATGCTTAATGCAATCAGCGAGTTCCTCGAAGGGTGTAGAAAGTGAAAGTGGCAGAGATAAACCAACAAGGTTTAAGCAAACCAGATGATCTCATGGTATCGACTTCCTGGCTCAGGCTCGAATGATAATTTGATATGAGTATGTGTGCGCGCGGGCGAAGGAGTAACTACCGCAAGGAAATGAATGCAGAGGAAGAAAGTTGACAGTGAGGAAATGATGTTCAAGGGAAATCTGCCTCGCGATTGAGCTATCATTTCTCGGTAAATAGATGACTGGGTTTCAAGCACCATTGGCAATCCTGTTTCCTATCTAGGTATCAAATAATCCGCGTAATGCTAAACAAACGCAGGAGACAAGACTCTCCATACCCACGTCACAAGGTTACTCTACAAAGCCATCGCAACAACCAGTCCACCAAACAAGGCCAATCCGGCATTCGCCATATTGCCTGCCGCCGCAGCCTTGCTCACTGTTGCTGCCCCACTGCTCGTGCTCGTACCGGACGCGCTGCTACCGCTAGTCTGTGTTGCTCCCGAGCTGCTGCCAGTTGCCTTGCTTGTAATAGTCGACGTTGTTCCGCTTGCGTTTCCACCTGCAGCACCCGTTGCGCTCGACGACCCTGACCCAGTTGCCGACGAGGAAGTCACGGTTGTTGTGCCGTTGCCCGTTGTGGCGGTAGACGTAGAGACGGTGGTAGAGACTGAACCAGTCGCTGAGGCTGAACCTGAGGACGACATAGAGGAGGAAGAAGATCCACCACCCGTGATGAAGAATTGATAGGAGTATTGGAAGGTATTGGTATCGGCGTCTAAGGTGAGGTTCACGCCGTAGGAGGCGAAGGAACCGACGTTGGTGGGGATGGACCAGTTGTAGGAGCCGGAGCTGGATTGGACGGAGGCTATGATTCCAAAACCATTAACTTATGTTCATTTCCTACTAAAGAAAAGAGTATTGAGGGCAACTGGGAAGGAACTTACAAGCAATAACTTCAATAGGGTTCAAGTTGTTGGGCGCAGGGCCGCCAATGAGCTCCAGCGTGATAGTTCCAGTGGAAGAACCTGGCGTCCAGATAATTGGAAGGGTATCTCCAACTTTGTAGGTCGCTTGCAAGGGAGGACTGGTTATGACATCGAAGTTGGCAGTCTGAGCGAGAGTGGTGGCCGCAAGGGCAAGGAGAGACACAATGGTGTACTGCATCCTGACTACAAAAATATATGCGAAATAAAGTATTCAAAGAGCGACAACAAGAGGATGATGTTCAAATAAGGTATTAAGCAACAGAGCAGAACAGAAATGGCAGAACAGGACGACAGAAACGGGGACGGCACCCATTTTAAAAGTCGAAGACTCATTTCCCCATGCGACACCTTTAACCGCATCGGCCTGGATGCCGTGCTGGGCCGTTGCAACGAGGCTGCGCCGCAATCTCAACAGAGATGAGTTCAAACAGGGGCCAACTGTCAGCGGCCCAGCCAACAAGGTGTGGACAGTGCAAAACGTTAAAGTACGGAGGTAAGGCTAAATGTGTGGTGCGCCACCATGCGAAAAGGGTCCTGCAGTGGAGGCAGAAGCGCCACTGAAGAAATGAATGCGGCATATGCATCCTCAGCTCCGATACCTCACTTCTATGTATCTCCGTACAGAAACATGAAAACCAAAATTCACGATAAAGATAATTTACACCAAGAATCCTTCAGCACGGCCCACTTGGAATTCCAAGCGCAAGAATAACAGGGAAATATTTTGTCTGTGCCGCCCGTTCGGTGCGGTGCAGTGCTTGGCGAAGGAGATCAGGGAGTCAGCCAGGGGTGTTTCAGTGGAGCTGGAGCCTGGACGGCGGGAGAATACTAGCCCGGTTCCTGGCTAATGGCCGCTGGGCTTTCGCGCGTATAAGAGTATAAACTAAAAGGCAAGTGATCATGATTTTTTTATTAATCGTGCAATGGAATCACGTAAATGGGTGTTACCTTGAGGAATTAATGATTCAAAACTTGATATCGACCGAACACGAATGATGATGGCCTCAGAATGGTGGGTGAGACGAGGGAGGGGGACAGAAAGATGATGCCCCTCAGTGGCACAGGAGAAACGATACGAGCAACCTCTGTTAAAGCGCAACTTAATAGAATAGTTTCTGAATATAGGTAAACGACTAAGAAGCGATTTAAAACCCAAAACAGGCACCGGTCAGAGAACATATGGTACAAGTCAGCCTCGTAGCCTAGTTCAACTCAAACTCTCGGTAGAAGTCTATAACGAAAGACAGCATCCGAAATTCAAAACGAGCACTAAGTAGCAAATAATCTTACAATGTATAGAACAGCCTTACAGCCTCGTACATTCCAGCTTCTCTCAACACTCACTCACTGCATGCATCAAGAGATGTGCTCAGCCTGGTTCCCCTCACCCTCTCCCATTACTCACTCCCTCACTCCTTGCTCACCACATCACCATAGGCTGGCAAGTCACCATACTCAGTCTGGCCTCGCGCTGGCATTGGCATATCCACCTTCACATCAACCGAATCTGCCCTCACTATGTCCCGTGAGTTTTCCAGAACCTTCTCCTCCTAAGCGAATTATCTCTCCACTGGTAGCGCATAGCCGGAGGCGGATACCTGTGAGTCGAGCGAAGTAGCAGCCTTCTTCTGTACATTCTTCTCCGCGCGCTTCTCTATGATGTGGTCTGCGAGGAGGCGGAGGAGAGTTGGGCGGCGGTGGACGTAGATCACGCCTTGCCAGGAGTGGCAGGCGCGACGGTGGGAGTGGCACATCTTGCTGGTGATGCTTGAGGGTGACGTGTGAAGGTGATCGTGTTTGGTGACGTGTTGCAGAAGTGAAAGCCTAAGGCAGTTAATTGTTTTGAAAGTTGGAGTAAAAGAAGTTTCTCTTGATTACTTTGGATTGCTAATGAAGTTTGACCATGCGAAGGAGGCAGCTTACTCTCCTGATATCTTCAGTTACACATCTCTGCTCTCCGCAATATCAGTCAATACGGCCGCTGCCCTCTCCATCAATTCACCCGAAGACCTGAGGCGCATCATGATACGCAAGACACTTGTCCAAAACGGGTCGAGATTGCGCAGTCGATCTCAAGTCGCTGACTTTAAATGCAGCGGATGCTTTCGGCCCTAAAGCATAGGGGCTGGCGAGTGGATGTTTGAAGACAAGCGAACGATGCGAACGGACGTAAGAAGCGTCGTCCCGATCCTTGGAATCCGGGGAATTTTTGACTTTCAACTGACATAGTTACCGGATACGGGAATCGAAGGAAATGTGTCACGGGCGGTCTTGAAGATGGCGGAAGAGGGATAGAAGGACGTCGAGCACTTGACCAAAGAAAGCCATGTTGTCGGTAAGCCAGATAGGAACATGGTTCTATTGATTTAGTAGGAACAAGACGTAGTTGACATCCTACCTACAATACCCCAACTTCGAACCACAACCAAGGCACACACTTCCGCCGCTGCCTGATATTAGCAGATTGCACAGTAGAAGTGAACAAGAGAAAAGATAGTGGAGACAAACTGGCAGAAAGATCTTTCTCTTTCTCTGATCTTGGAGCATTCCCTTCACCGAAACATTGTGAGGACAGCCATGGGCAAAGTGTACATCGAATTGAAAGAACCAAACTTGGTTCTGCCTTGATAATACATGCATGCCGGCCTCAGATCCAACATGCAGTCCCACCCAGACGCCGAAAGCTCTCAGTGAATGCCTATAACACATCTTGTTGAATGTTCTTCCCCCTCGCCTCCAAATTATGCACACCACCATTCCAATCTGCTCATACTGCGGCGTAACCTCCTCTGCTGCCAGGTCCTTGTATCGTGTTCATGACCCTTCGAATCCAATCCTTTGCCAAGTATGGGATGTCGCGAATCGTGTCGCCGTGAGGAAGTAGGTCCCATCCCCGAGCGCCGTATCGGTTGTAGTTGAGCCACGAACCGAAGATGAGGTAGGTGGCTGTTGAAAGGAATGCACTGCGAAGAAGTCAGTAATTTCTTGCAGGTAGGAAAGTGTGTTGACGTACATTATGATGAACCAGGTAAAGAAGCCCCAGTGCTTGTTCTGCTCTGCATCCTTCTCTCCTTTCGCATCCTCGCAAGCAAACTTGGTCCACCAGGTCATCTGCAACAAGTCGTAATCCTCGCCTTCCATAGCATCATAGCTGTCGACCCTCAAGCTCGGTAAGCTGGGGTCCACCTTCTCGGATTCCTCGCGCTTCTCTTTCCCGTCCTCATATTTGTCTTCTGGAACCCAGACGTTCTCATCGCCGAATCTGTCCTTGTCACAGATAAATTCGATACTGGCTCTTTGGTGTCTTATCTTATTGGCATCTTCGTCTACCTTCTTAAACCCACCCTTGACTTCGAGTCTCACGCCCTCTTTGCCAGCATCTAAGTGAGATTTCGAGGTCTTCAATCGCTCCCATTGCGGATCCATGTGTTTACCTCCATAATCCCCCAAGTTTCCAGCCACAGGGAAGACCTTAACGATGCTATCGACGTCGTCGTTCTCATTGACAAGTCGCTCAATGCCGCATACTGTATGCCTTGTCAGTACCACGCGAGCAACAGGATTAAGGGTAGCTTACTTCGAGTACCACTAGGACATGCCTGATCTTTTTCTATCTTCTTGGGCTTCTTCAGCGGCCGGCATACATCGATTGTGAAGGTAATGTTGGTTAGGCTTGGGCCATTGTTCACCGTATACAGTGCTGATTTCGGTCCTGCCAGCTCGCTGAAGTCCCAACTAACTTTATCCTTGAGGACATGTGTGCAGTCCCAGTTGATTCCAGCTGCGAGTAAAGGGAAGAGAACCGTTGAGAGGATCGCGGCGTCAGCCGAGCTTTTAGGTATCCGCATGATTGTGTTTTTTTGGGAGCAGATAGGGGAAGGCAAGGGTCTTTCGAAGAAAAGGGATTCGTGGCGGGTGTGTGAAAGTACAATAGAAGAAGTAGGAACTTAAGGAAGGACAAAGAAAGTGCGGCCCTTGAGCAAAGTGATGGTTGGTGGTCTGGTATTGAAGTTGATCTGGAGCTCCAAGCGGATGACGATCAGGAACTCAAAATAACCTTCGCTTGTGGCTTCGAACTAGCTGTTGCACGTGACCTCTCACTTCAGAAGGTTCCTCTCCCAAAACAACTTTTCTAGCACCATCACCATATAAATGCACGCATTTTCTACTCGAAATACTATCTAAAAAAGACTGTATAGTATGTTTCCAGAATGGCCAAAGTCTCAACTATCCAAAATCCCGGTGATACGTCTATGAAGTTTCTACAGCAAGTGCAGAATCAGGATGTCCAAATTCGGTTTGCCTTTTTCTTCTATCAGCAACGACTCATATGTCAGTTTGGTGATATTTCCATACTTAGTTCATTCCAAGCAGGTCTTATTTCATTATGTCTCTTCTTTTCCATCGGATGCGTGGCCCAGATGGACGGTACAGGATCGCAAGGATGCGGGTATCCGAACGGGCATAGATCACTGCGGGCAGGCTCAGCCACAGCCTCACAGCCTTGCTTTCGAAGACCGCTCTTCTCGACGAGATTTCCCTCTCGCAACCTCTTTCTTGGACCAATGTTCGTGGAGATCCAACTGGGGCCACTCTTCTACCTATGTCGTTCGGTTTCTCCATCGGCGACTTCTTTGCTGTTGGGCAACTGGCTTGGAATGTCTACAAATCATGTAATCGCCGAGGTGCTACGTGGTGCAAGAGCACTTGACTGAACATGTTCTGCAGGCAAAGGAGCAGGAGCAGAGTTTGTGGAGGTCTCTCAAGAAGGTAGGCAATCTGCGAGACAGCTGAAGCTCATGTCTGATCCATCCTGTTAAGTCCTCTCCCTCCATACCGCAATCCGAGAACTTCAAGACGAGGCCGATAACCCTGACTCGATCCTCAATCGAACAGGTGCAGGAAAGAAGAACGAAGTAGGCCTGCTAGTCAAGAACTGCAAAGCCGTGCTGGAACAGCTGAACAAACTCCTGGTCAAATACAAGTCTCTTGGGACACCGAGCAAGCGAACATGGGATCGGCTACGATGGGGTTCGCAGAACCTGAGCGATATACGGGAGAAGTTGATGGCACATACGTCGTCGCTGTCGCTGTTTTTGACGACTTTGGGGACTGGGTCGCTCAGTCGGATCGAGAAGAAGCTGGATGAGATACTTGAAGAGGTGCGAGCGGGAAAGAGGGAACGGACGGTCCTGACGATCGCAGATGACGAAGAGGATGATTCGGAGGTTCAATGGAACGTTTTGAAGGATGAGCTACTGGAAGAGGGGCTTACCAAAGTCGAGATCGAAGGACATAAGCAATCTATCAAGGCCAAGCTCATGGAGTTTCTCGAGCGTGGTGGCGACGAACCCCTTCCGGACAATGGGCATGTGTCGGAGAACGCTGCACCTTCCACGAAACCGACCCTATTTCAGGCTTTTGTTGAGGACGCAGACGAAGAAGAGGAAGAAGATTCAGTGGTAAAGGTCTCGGAAACCGCCATCGACAAAGGAAAGTTGCCAGAAGAGACCACCGCTCTGGAAGGGAGTAATGCGGAACGCGGACCAGAAGGCGACCTAATCAATCGGGCACCCTCGAATACTGAGGCACAGGAGACATTCTCCGAGGAGGATGTTTCCGCAACGGACCCTTGGGAAAGTAAAGATGAGTCTGATGGCACAGATGATACCTTCTTGCCCAGCGACTCGATCTCCAACGTTGGTATCAACTCTTATGCACAAAACGACCACGCATCAAGATCTACACCAATAGCGCCAGATTTGGGGACACCGTACTCCCAGCCCAATGTCCAAATCCATCAACCGATTCCTACCTTGAATGTCAGTACACCGGAGCCTCGACCGCTACCCTCGATGAATCTTCCTGCCGCTGCCGGGGAAGCACGACAAGTTCCTCAACCTCGATCGATGGACGATGGGAGTCCAAAACAGAAAGATCACAGGCGAAATGATCAGTCGGACGAACCTCCTGGCACACCGAGGCAATCTGACAATGGTCCAGTATCTGTGAAAGTGAAAGTGTCTGACGGTCATTTACCACGAGGTTCAATGGTCACTTTGCGCCGCCTTACTCCCGAGGAGGCAAAAGCGGAGCGAAACAGACGAAGGAACGAACGGCGTGAGCTTCGGCAATCCAAGAGTGAGCGCGACAAGGAGCGAGACCCGCAAGATAGGGCTCGGAAGACGTTCACGCCAGGATTCATGCCAAATACTCGCGGTGCAGGTGACGAGCCGCCAGCTTCAAGGAGCGCTTACTCTACACAGCGAAAGCCAGCAACGCCAGCACTTGATTCACCGCCTCTGGAACCCGGCTCTGAATCCAGAAGCTCAAATACAAGTACACAGTCTACAAGTACAAAGCGTTCCACGAAGGTGGGGAAAGAAAGATATGATGACTCACCGTATGACTCACCGTATGATTCATATACAGATTCAGACGACTTTTCAAGTGTAACAGCTGTGAGGAGAGGGAAACCGGCACAGAGGCAGCCCCGAGGACCCGACTCTGGTAGCTTCTCCCCCAGTACGAGTTCTAAGCCTGGACAGGATTTCTCTTTCTCCAACCCGGAATCGATCTTTTCGGAATTTCTTCGCGGGTTGGACAATATTGAAGTCGGTGACCATTCAAAACAGCGCAAGAGTACGCAATCTTCCAGGCCTGTATCTTCTGACTATCAGTCGGAAAGGATAAACACAGAGCAGAGGTCAGATGATGATAGAGCTTGTGACAGCCGCTCGGATTACGAGGAATATAAACGACACTCACAGTTCCACCCGTACAAAGGTCGGGCTTCTTCTGCTACCGGTCGTAGCGCCGTCGGTGCAGCAGCAGACCATAGCCCTGGCAAGCAAAGCAGTCGTCACATTCTGGAAGCTGCTGTAGCAGGCCTTGCTGGAAATCGCTTGATTAACGGCTCGAGAAGCAACGTGGAAGATGATGGTCAATCCACTAGATCTGGTCGGTCTCGAGCAAGAGCCAAATCCAGCTCAGGTCTAGGAGATGGAGGAGGTGCTGGACTTGCAGCTCTCGCTACAGCCGGTCTTGGTGCACTTGACGGAACGAAACTCTTGGATCGATCCCGATCCCGATCCCGATCCCGATCCCGCGATGCTATGGGCGGCGGGTCAGCCTGGTTCCCTGTGGATGAGAGACCGTTACGATTAGCACTTGAAGAAATATTTACTGGATGTACTAAGAGGAAGACAATCAGGAGGAGAGTCTACAGCTCAGTGACATTTGAGCAGGTGTCTCAAGAAAAGACCCTGGAAATTCCCATCAAGCCAGGACTGAAGAAGGGATCGAAGATCAAGTTCAAGGGGGTCGGAGACCAGAAAGATAATCACTATGGTCCCATGCAGGATCTCCATTTCATTGTTGAGGAGGTAAGTGAAATACAATGCCAGCCACGAGGATCAGGATGACTGATTTCGCTCAGAAACCCCACCCCATCTTCACTCGAGACGGGGACGATATCCATGCAACTATGAAGCTGCTCCTCCATGAAGCAATTTGTGGCTTCGAAGGTACCATAAAGTCTATTGATGGGCAGGACCACTATATTAAAGTGTCTGACCTGAAAGGCTCCAAGGCCCGGGCCATTCTCTCTGGCTATGGTATGCCTCAATCAAGGAACCCTAGTATAAGAGGTTCATTTATCATCAACTTTAATGTTCTATTTCCGTTACTCCTCTCTTCGGCAGATAGAACCGACCTGAAGAGAATACTTAGCAACGCGACCTACCTTGGACAGAGGTCACCGTCACCTCCTTGGTAAAGGACGGGAGTCATAGACAGAGATGTTTTGTCGACGATACGTCCCTAAGATAGTAGATTCCGGGGGTGTGATTTAAAGTTGAGAACCACAAGGAATGAAACTGGCACTCAGGGCCAATACTTAGATATTCATTCTCCTCGCGCAAAGTCTGGGTTGCTCATCAGATGGCCATAAATTTTAGCAAGAGTAAACACCAGCAAGCTCAAGCAGAATTGTACGCGGTCTGCTGTCTGAGTCTAATTTGGCTCCGTCTAAATACAGTTGGATGACTATCTTATTCAAAATTAGTATAGCTTTAAGGATATTATGGTTTAAACTAACACAAGCTTGGCCAGGGCTCAAACCAGGTGGTGAAATAATTAATTTATCCAGATATGTCTACAAACCTTGGTATTTCCACTTTCGCAACCAGGTAGACTGCGCTCGAAGGCCAATTTTGAGCCTCAAACCTCTGTCCCCATGTCACGTGTTTGCCTGGGGCCGAATTATGCATCTAATTCCAGCTGGGGAAATATTGGTCGATGCGCTTCCAATCACAATCTCGTCAGGCTGCTTTGCTTGGCTTACAGATCCCGGGTTTCAGCGATTCAGCTGCGCCCAGGCACGATGCCGCCTAAAGATTTGATTAATTAAGAAAGCCGAGGCCCCAAATAATTCTAAGTTCATCCCATCCCACCTCGCTTCATCATTTATCATGAACAAGCTATCAAGGAACGAGATCCATAACGTGGAGCAAAAAGAGGTAGAGCTAGTGAAGAGGCAGAAAGCATACACATTCTGGGACCACAAACAAAAGGACACATCCTTCATCAACGGAGATATATATCAGGAAGGCCTGGTCAGGGATGCGCAACGAGAATGGAAGATTCCTAGGTAAGCAAATATCTAGGCACGTGCTTGTATTGAGATTGAAGTAATCGTGGTGTGTAGCTCCTTGGATCAGACGTCGTATCTGTCGTACGTTATCCGTCTCTCGACAAAATGGCCTCACCTGAGATTACTGGCCGACTTCATGGAAGTTAGCACAACACCAATTCGATGGGGTAATTGTTGCGATTCAGGATGTGGCTATAGGGATGCAAGCAACAACTCAATTTGAACT
>AYLM01003185.1:0-18158 GCA_001625345.1 Cairneyella variabilis
AGTACTAGAATTAAGGCTCTATGAGGAGTGTTATAGAATCAGGTCTATTAACAATTCTAAACTAAGGAAAGAAGAAAGAAAGGTTTAAGGGCAGAACCTTATATTAAATATATAACTAATATCAGCATAGGCCGCTTCCTTTACGTGGTCTACAATGTTCCCCTATCTCGCGTTCGGCTATTTAAGCGAGGCGGCAACGGTAAGCTAAGAGCTAACTGTGACAGAATCTATAATTCATATAAAGAGGAAGAGAAAGAAAGTGAGATAAGGAAGAAAAATTTCGCTAGAGTATCGATTCTTATCGATTATTGATCGGTATCGGTATCGAATCGGAATTAATCCATAATCGATGCTTAAGGTATTGTTGGCAGGCCTGCGCGTGTTCACAGGAAGATCATGATAAGGTAGTGAGCTTGGATATAGGCAGCAATGGAATGGGAGGTATTTGCAGGTGTCGGCGTATTATCTCTTTTTGGTTGCGTTCAATCCAATTGTTCATATCCGTTGTGAAGAAGAAACCGGAAATTTATCAATACTGTTGAATATGTACATTTGACGGGCGAACGGGTGAAGAATGCTATAACGTCTAATTTAAACTCCCTATCTCGACATGAGTAATACCTCTTTCTAGCTTCGAAGCTGAGTTGTCGCCAAGTCAGTCTAATCTAATTATATAAGATGATCCTCTTCCGTGGACTTGTCTATGAGTTCTGCATTCAAACTATGAACGGTGTGCAGGCTTTCATTTAAGACCTCTTAACGCAAACACACCCAATCACTTCGAGGGCTTCAAGAGGAGCCATTTCCTAGATCGTCAGACACGATACGCTCATGATACCCCACAATCTTGTCCATCTTCCAACCTCTCCTGGCTGCTTTCCCCCCCTTCATCAGCGCCTTCACTTCACTCGGATGTACCACATTAAAAATAACCATAACGCAAAACATCAGCACGGCATCAAAAAGGTACAGGAATACCTCATGCGATAATATATACCCTGAAAAGCCTTGAAGATATTCCACAACGCGGAAAATCGACCGGATCATAACTAGCACACTTGCGACGTATAACATGATCAAGTGCTTGCGCCAGGGCACGGTGTCTTGGGCGCGAGATGTAGGTACTTTTTGCATGGCGATGTCGAAGTATACGGCGACGACGATGAAGCAGCCGAAGAAGAGGAGCTGGACGAAGAGACCACCGGTGATGATGTGAGAGCCGGTTGTGAGGTTGGATTGGGTGCCTCCAGCTTGGATGCCGCCGCCTGGAATATTATTGTCAGCCACGGTTTGACATACATTTATTGTATACATTCATGAAACTTTAAAGCAACGTACCAGCCCCTTGCATGAAGAACGACACGACGTCTCCGCAGACGAAAAGCTTGGTAAGCCACTTCTTCTTGATCAAAGCGTGCGACTCGCCATCGACCAACAGGATGATCCGGCCTAGCTCCATATAGATGCTCGCAGCGAAGAGAGCCGGTGCGACGAGAAGGAGCAGCGTTTGAATAAGGTAGGGGCCCAATGTCCAGTTGGGAGATTGTTGAGAAGAGATGGCGCGGCCAATGTATCCTATCCACTCAACTAAAGATATTCATTAGTGTTTGAAAATTCGTTGAGGGGAGTTTTATGGAGTTGCATACAGAATCCTCCAACGACGAGGGGAATCATGAACCAAGTCCGTGTTTGCAGAAGCTGGTAGGAATGGAGGGAGGTGGTTGCGAGGAAAAGGATAATGAAGATGATTGCTCCCACCATGGTTGGATCATAGTGATAGAATTTGAATTCCGATGCCATTTTCGTCCCAACTGATTAAGGCCTGGGCTTGCGACCTTCAAAATGTCGTTGCAAAGAGTAAAACCAAAATCTCAGCCTTGGCACAATCGACCGCAACAATTGGATGGAGGTATAAAGGAAATTATTGAAATTTACTGATTAGAACTTTCCATCTCCATTATCGTGGCACTGGCTGATTTATTATATACCTGCAAGATCATTCAGGAGCTCCGGCATTGGAGGTTGTGATAGGGGTCCCATACTATCCGGAAGGCAGTCTCGTACTCTATGCCTATTTGAGAAAACTTCTAAAAGCGGCTGATTTGTCCCAACCCAATGAGCGCAATACGAGGACAGAGGAAAATACTCACGGGCCTTGGGTGGAGCATAAATTTCCTAGCACGTCAAAATATTGGAAAATAAAGGTGGTTCGCCTCCTCTATCGTATTCTATCGTACACTATCCCCGATGTTGAGTAGCGTGAGCTAAGAGCACCGTATCGAACGTACACCATTCCCAATTTGAACAAGCTTTTCTCGTTGCGATTTTAGGGTATATGTCACGTGAAATATTCTCTCTTGCTAGAACTGACGATGTCTAGCACACCTCAGTGGACATCAATACCGAATAAGCATCCCAGATCTCCACGAGCACATACACCCAGAGTTACTATGTCTAGAACTGGAATAGAGCCACAGGAGCCAGACCTTGGACTTCATTAAACATGCCTTCGAGACGCACTCACTTTAAATCGCGTCACGGATGTGCGCAGTGTAAAGCAGCTCACATCAAGGTTGGAAAGCTGCACTCAAACACTTGTGTCTTTTCTGACTAATCATATTGTAATAGTGTGATCTTGCTCGCCCAAAATGTGGCAGGTGTACGAAAACTCAAAAAGGCTGTCTGTTTCCAAACCTGAACGATGCTCGGTCAGGCACTCCGTCGACACTATCGACAGATTCCTCGCGATTACAGACGACGCTGAGCCCAGGATCTCCGCACTCTTCAGAATCAGGGCTCGTGTCATGGAATGACCTAGAGCTCTTGCACCATTATTCGACAGTCACCTACACCACATTGGCCGATCGAAATGATCTTCGCGAGATGTGGAAGATTCAAATCCCAAGGATGGCCTTGAAACAGAAGTACTTGATGCACAGTATCTTCAGCGTTTCAGCGTTACATATAGCTTGCTCTCATTCAGATAGCCAATCTTCATATATCGACAGAGCGATCCAGCACCACAACATCGCTCTCAGACAATTTGGCTCTGAGCTTCACAGCATTACGCGAGAAAACGGCGCATCATTATTCTCTTGCGCCACCCTGATCGTTGTGTTTTCTCTCAATCTTATATTTTCACGACCGCATCAGGAGCCGATAGGGTTTGTTGAAGAAATGTTAGGCATCTTCACACTCTTACGAGGCGTCACGTTCCTCACGGGGGAAATTTGGGATTGGGCCCGAGACAGCGATATCGGGCCCATGTTCGTGGGTAGAGATATCGACGACACAGTATCTCTACCAGATGATGTTAGAGACGCTCTCAAAATGCTTAAAGAACTGAATCAGTTATGGTCACAGCCAGAGTCTGCCAGAGACCCGTATGCCCTTGCTATTCATGGTCTGGAGCAATATTTCAAAGTGATCTCGCTGAAGGATCAGGATCAGGATCATGGGATCGTGCTTGGGTGGCCGATTACCGCCAGCCAGGAGTATGTTGCGCTGCTGTCATCACGACAGCCGATGGCTCTGGTGATTCTAGCATACTATGCTGTCATTTTAGACGAAATGAGAGAGAAATGGTGGGTGATGGGATGGGGAAGCCAGTTGATTCAGGAAGTTCACCAGATGGTGGAGGGAGAGTGGAAAATCCTGATGGAATGGCCAATGAATAAGATTGGCTGAAAAAGGCCCTCACTATGATCCTCGATAACCAAGAATATCTGGAGCAGCACCACCCGATTAATACTTAAAAGTGCACACAGGAGCGGCCCCATCACTGAATTAGTTACCAGTGTACCTTTTGCTAAAGGTAATCCAGAAAGCAGCGGCGCCTCACGCAGTTTCACTCTAACTATAACGGCCGGCAAACATCTAATTATAAGAGGATTTCCTTAGCGTCACTGCCTTAACCGTTAAGGACCTAGACCACATCTCGCTCTTCGATTATATCTCCCCTATTTTCTTCTCGTTTTGCCTTTAAGGCTCCCATTGCCCCTTAGGAGCGTACCAGAAGTGTCAGGGCAGCGATTCAAACCCTCCCCTGACTACCCGCTATATCATGTGATCCGCCATCCGGCTATATAGTCAGGGCTTTCCCCCCTCCCTTCTTCCGTCTCTAGCTTTAGATCTTTGTACAATAGGCATTCGATCAATTGAGTCTTTACCCTTTTGCCCGCGCCTTCACAAGTAGCCTCCTAGTTAGTGATCAACCTCGTCACCGAGTCCCTGCCTCTACCAAAGAACCCAAGAGCAATTAACCGGAACGTTACAAGATAGTATAGAAGAGTATAAAGGTAAAACTAAAATACTATACTTAAGTTAGATATATATAGCTACTAAGCTCCTAATAATAGAGTAAATAGAGTATTATATAAATAGTATAAAGATACTAATAAATATAAAGGAAAAAGAGTCCTTAATATTAGTATAAAGGCTAGGAATCTAATAGTATATAATTAGTAGTGGGGATGGTTACTAAAAGATTGGGGCAACAGAGGCTGTGAAGAAGGGTTATTCTACTATCGGCGAAGGTAAACTTCATCTTATGCATTTGGTCTTCCCATCTCTCGACTCATTGTCGCTCTCTTTAGCCCTATCTTAGCTTATCACTAGGGCAACAAAGGGCTCTATGTCCAACATCAATGTACCAGGACGATAATCGGCAGTAACTTTATTTTTCCAAACATCATCTATATATAGAATATTACATACTCTGACTTAATCGCGTCCGAAAAACCACCCAAAATTTTCGAAACACTTCACTTCAGTCTCAACTCGTACCACCAGCTGCTCGCACTACCCTCCTCTCCTCTCCTCTCCTCTACTGCATCTCCTCCTCCCCACCCCTCTCTCTACTTCGCTATCTCCGCTGTTCTGCCCTCGTTGGTGTCCACCTCTTCAAGCAACCAATCCACTCCCGATTTCCACAACGAACTCCACGTAACCTTTCCACCCCATCCCGCCGCCTCCAATCTCCCCATCAGAATCGCGCCCACCGTTGCCCCAAAGGCGACTTTGTCCAAACAATTCCCCTCACAAAGCCCATATCTGCTAGGCTGCGCTAGCGTAGCGACCTGCGCATATGTCTGCATCGAGAAGTGCATCACCGTTCCGCCAATGAAAGTCCTGCCCATGACTGTGCGGCCGAGGCATGTGATAGAAAGGGCGGCTACAAGGACGTGGAGAAAAATGCTAAAGACGAACGATTGGATCGGAGTGAGGTTCGAGATGAAAGATTCGAGTAGCACGCCCAACGTGTTAAAGGGAGGGGTGGAGAGTTTGTTGAAGCAAGAGAGGTAAGAGACTGCGATGATGGAGTAGAGGATGGTATTGAGGGCGAGTTTGGTCGCGCGCCTAGCCATGATGTTGGATTCAGTGAACCAAATTTATTTATTTATTTTTTTTTGGGGGGGGGGAGTTCTTAATTATGCTTTTCTGAGTGAGGGGTTCCGACAGACAAGGGGGGCTTTCCCATTAGGCACCAGTATCGCCAACCACATCATATGCAAGTCAACGGCGAGGTCCAAACACAGCGAATCTAAATAGGTTGAACATGAGTCATCTGGATATCTGTAGATCCTATCTGCCATTCGTAAAACGGTCATTTCACCATGATTAAGAATAGATTAGGGGACTTTGGTGTTTGATAACAGGCAAGGCATGGTAGACCGCGGGAGGCACTTAAATGTACCTATTCTTGATTATGCCAAATGTGGTTCTTGCTATTCAACTATAACAACCAGACAAATGAATAATTCTCATCGCTTTTTACAAAGTTTTGAATGAATTTCACGCCGTGAGAGGCACATCCTGCACAACTTTTGCCTCTATATCTCTTATGGCATGTGTGAGTGGGCTTTGAGGCACTATTCTTATGGTTGACTGTGAGGCTCTCGGTAGTACTGCCTAAAGTCATGTTTCAGGGCTGTTCCAGCCTATACCTGTAATCAGTAGATTTTCTTTTTTTGAGATTCAATTGTGGTACGTACTCTGATCATATTTGCAAAGTTTACCATATTTTCTTTGCTCGTATGTGCATTCTCGCATGCCTTCAAGAACGGATCCAGTTCTAGCGCCTTCTCTGGCTCCCCAATCATGACCCTATTCAAATTTGCCGTCGATATTTTATCGACGACGTTATGATATATGTTTCTCCTGACCTCATCATATTTATCGAGTATACTCTCATCTGCTCGTCCATGCCAGAGACCGGCAAGACAATCGTACAATCCCCCGACATCAACCACCCCTCCAGTCAGTCCCATTCCACCAAAAGGGTTACACAAATGTGCTGCATCAGCTGCGAGAAGAAATCTTCCCACCCGGAAATTTTCTGCACAACGTTGATGTACGCGGTATGGACTCAAACTCTCCACGGTATAATCTTCTGGGTTCGGGTTACCGGGTAAGATCTGGCTCAGTCTCTCTTGATGGCGGACCACACACTCTTCTTTCGAAACGCTAGCATCCTCACCGTAAGTCACTCGCCACAGACCGTTGCTACTGATTCTGGCGGCCATGAACCAGTTCTCCGGATGAATGATGAAATTTACATCTTGCCAGCCAAACTTCTTGAAATCATATCCAATGTTTGTAGCTATGAACCACGGGGCCCAAGTATGACCCGGAAAAGAGTCTCCAAAAAGACAGTGTCGAATAGTGCTACTTCCCCCATCTGCACCGACGATGTAATCCGCTTCGAAAGTCTGCTCACCTCTAGGAGTGAATGCAGTTACCCAAGCTCGATCGGCGCCTTGCCCAGTGGTTAGAACCCGATGGTTGAAAGAGACAAGTGCTGTGGGCTGCATAAGGAGTTTTGCGAGAATAATGTGTGTAACACGGTTGACAGGAAGACTTGTGATGCGGTCTGCTATTGGAATCTCATTCTGCGGCATCTCTGTGATGAGTCCGCCGTCCGACTTTCGCCAGCAGACACCCTCGGGGAGGAACCCCTCTTCGCGGATTGCGTCGAGAACACCAGCTCGTGCTAGTTCATGTATAGCTGCAGGGCCGTAATGGGTGGCACGTGGTTGGTTATCCAGCTCTGCTTGCGCTTCTAGCACCTGTACATTGATGCCCTCCTTTGCAAGTAATAGAGCGAGGAGGAGGCCGGCAGGGCCTGCACCGATGATTGCAACCTAAGACCTCGTTATTATGACAGTCGGGAAGTATGATTTGAGAAGTGTACCTTAGAAAATGTTCCGGGCATTTCGGATGAATATTTCCCGTCGGTAGGTTAGGACCCTGAAATTTGTAGCCCAAATTAAGTATCTCTTTCCTTCGATGAAGCTCTTTTGCGGGAATAGAAATTTGAGAACGATATCTAAACTATAACATCACCTTTACTTGCTCTTCTAGAACGAATACACGGAACAATAAATATCAGAACTCACACACGCGCATGTCTGGGATAAGAAACACTAGCATTTTTTCAAACTTTTCATTTGATCTTTAGAGACATTCCGTGTCTTGTAAGCTGATTATGTCAGTCAAAAACAAGTACTAGCGGTCGGGATTCCTCGCTAAATGTAAGCCACTATCGCACTTATAACTGATAGAACATTCTGTGCTATTGAAACTTTGACCTAACGAGCCTGAAGCAAGCTTGGTAAGGCAAGATGATCATCTGAACATCAAACCATCTATCGCCCTCCACGACCCGGGAACACATCGGTGTTTGTTTCAAGTGATTCCCTCTGACAGCTTTGCTGATCCACTAGCGGGAATTAAGCTTTCCGCCCGATGTCGATCAGGCTAAGACTAAAACATACTGGCGAGTCATTTCAGAGCCTTTCTTGGGTAACCTTGTCTCAACGTTATCTTCGAAGCTGAATTTAAAGTTTCCGTATATACAAGCTCAACCGCTTAAACTCCCTGAAATGCGATGAGAGCCAGATGCAGAATCTTGTCACATCTCCATATGCCCATCAAACAGAGAATAACCAATTACTACCTATCATTGATTGACCAACTGCCAAAAGCTTTGGTACAAGGATACAAACCATGTCTCGTCTGGCTGGGCAGATTTTCAGAATGTTCCAACCTGTATTCCATGCTGGCCATTGCGGCGGTCTAGAATATGTCGTCTAGCAGCCTACCATGCGCTTATCGCTAATTGTTACGATACCCAGAGTCTTGGGACCTTGTGCCTGGGTATGGGCCATGACTCTCCCGGAAAATGTCCTATTCTCCAGAGCTGATACACATTATTGTTTCTCATATGATACCATCCCCAAGCAAACTCCTTAGTTCGAAAATGGGAGAAATATCTTTTTGAGGGTAGCTAGCTCTCTTATCTACAAGCGCTTTCGCTGGGGAAAATTGAATGTTGGATTTTGCAACAATTCACTTTCTTTCAACAAGCGATGGCAGGACCAAAGCATCTTCTCCTTTTTGGAGATCAGACGGAAAACATTTCGTCTATAGTGAAGGATCTCTACCGTGAATCGAGATCTTCATTTTTCATCAAACATTACCTTCAAGCCTCTAAAGATGCTGTTCAAAAGGTTGTCTGCGAACTTCAATCGGCCGAACGGAGACGATTCCGTTTCGACTCCTTTGTTGAGTTAGCTGAACAATCTAGCTTGGATTCCGACCTGCAAACGCTTCTATTCTGCGTAGCGCAGTTGGGTTGTCTCATTATGTAGGCCTTACAAGTTCCACATCCGCATAGATATCTAATGGCTTGATTAGGAACATAGAGGCGAACCCAGGGTTACTCTGCTCCCGATCATCAGAAACGGTGATACTTGGATTTTGCACAGGTCTGTTGCCAGCTGCTGCAGCCGCCACATCGGGATCTCTTGCCGAGCTCCTCGAAATTGCTCCAGAGATAGTTGCCATATCATTACGTGTGGGAATAGAGGCCCGGCAACGCTCCAGTCTTCTTGAAAACAGCAACAAAAGCTGGGCGTACGCTATCACTGGCATCTCAGCTGTTAATATTGAGAAGAGGCTCGACAGTTTTTATAGTAATCAGGTAAGTCTAACTTCCTTCGAAATCAGAGCAAAGCTGACAGACCAGACTGTTCCGCCACATAAAAAACTATACGTCAGCGCTGTCTCTCCGACATCAGTGACAGTCAGTGGCCCACCTACATCGCTGGAGCTCTTCTTCTCTTCCGAATCATTCCCAAACTCTGGAATACTTCCACTACCAATCACTGCAGCCTTCCACGCCGGTCATTTGAGTGGCCCTGATGCCTCAAAGATTATTGGACATACATCCATACTTAACCGAATTGTCTTAAGCAAAACACAAATCTTGTCCCCAACTTTTGGACATCCATATGCTCAAGATAATCTTGGCAACCTTTTGTTGGACATTGTGGTTGATATCTTCTGCAACATGATTGATACTACTCAGGTCTTCAACCAGCTAGCATTAAATTTCAAGGGTTCTGATGCATTAGTCACTCCCATTGGACCCAATGGAATAACCAAACACCTCATGAAGTATTTTGACGAATCAGATGTCAAAGCTACAGTTTCGGCGCGAGAGTGGTCTACCTTCGACCGTGCTACGGACGAAAACCCAGGCTGCGGAGACGTTGCCATCGTTGGAATGTCCGGTCGATTTCCGGGAGCCGAGACGCTCGACGAGTTTTGGGAAGTTCTAGAGAATGGCCTTCCTCTTCACAGACAGGTAAGTGACTGCAAATATTTTACCTCATTTCCCTGGTCAGTCTAACATTGAGTAGATTCCAGCCGATAGATTTGATATAGAGAGCCGGTATGATCCAACCGGAAAAGTACCAAACACCACCTCAACTCCTTATGGATGCTTCATCGACCGTCCTGGGTTTTTTGATGCCAAATTATTTAACATGTCTCCAAGAGAAGCAGCTCAGACAGACCCAGGACAGAGGCTTTTACTTATGACTACCTACGAAGCTCTTGAAATAGCCGGGTACACCCAAGACCACGACCTTGAGGACAGAGATCCGAGAGTTGGCACTTTCTTTGGTCAGACAATTGACGATTATCGAGAATACAATCAGGCGGAAGGGGTGGATATGTATTATGTTACTGGGGGTATTCGAGCCTTCAGTGCTGGACGTGTGAACTATCACTTCAAATGGGAAGGCCCATCTTTCAGTGTGGACTGCGCATGCTCTTCCAGTTTGATGGCGATCCAACTGGCTCGCTCATCACTACTTGCACGAGAGTGCAATATGGCTGTTGCAGGAGGTTCAAATATCTTGACTGGCTGTAATATGTACGCTGGCCTGAGCAGAGGGAACTTCCTCTCACCTTCTGGATCCTGCAAAACATTGGATTGCGAAGCAGATGGCTATTGCCGTGGTGACGGCGTTGGAGTTGTGGTATTGAAAAGACTCGAAGATGCCATTGCGAACCAGGACAATGTATTGGCGGTCATCAAGGCAGCTGCAACAAACCATTCTGCTCAGGCTGTGTCGATCACACATCCGCATATAGAAACACAACAGAAGCTCTTCAAGGAGGTGCTAGTCCAAGCGTCCATGGAGCCCAGCGAAATTGACTACGTTGAGATGCATGGGACTGGGACGCAGGCAGGCGATGCAGCTGAATGCAGCTCCGTTGTGAATATTCTTGCATCGAAAAGAGGGCCAAATCCACTTACGATTGGCTCGGTTAAACCCAACATTGGGCATGGAGAGGCAGTTGCAGGTGTAACTTCGCTTATCAAAACGCTTTTGATGCTGGGAAAAGATAAGATGCTACCTCATATTGGGGTCCAAGGGCACATTAATCCTAAATTGCCAAGCTTTTCTGAACACAACGTTCAGATTGCAAAGTCGGGCATCTTCAGAGGCCAAGCTTCTAAAAAGAGAATACTACTCAATAATTTCAGCGCTGCTGGAGGGAACACAAGTCTCATCATCGAAAGCGGCCCAAAGACTCTTGTTTGTGGGAGCGATCCTCGGCTTGCACATGTGGTCACAGTCTCTGCTAAAACAGTATCCTCATTGAAGCAAAACATATCCCGCCTTCACGGTTTCCTAGGCACTTCCAACTCAACTTTGGCTGATATTGCTTACACGTCTACGGCACGGCGAATGCACCATCCAATTCGGCGGTCATATGCCGTGACTGATCTCAATTCCTTGTCTAAGGTATTGGAGAAAGATAAACTATTGGATCCTGCGGCAGTCAATCAACCTCCGACTATTGCATTCATGTTTCCGGGTCAAGGAACCCCAGTTGCTACAACGGCAATTACACTATACCAGACATCCTCGTTCTTTCGAAAAAGAATCGAGGAGTATAATTCATTGTGCACAAATCAGAAGCTGCCCTCCTTTCTTGGAACTCTAAAAGGCGAAAACTCTACCGACTCGCCTTGCGAAACACAGCTGTGCTTAGTAGCTGTTGAGCTTGCACTGGCACGGCTCTGGCAATCCTGGGGCTTCGAGCCAAGTGTCGTCATCGGACATAGTCTTGGAGAGTATGCGGCGCTTTGCGTTGCGGGCGTTCTATCAGAAAGCGATGTCTTTTTCCTTGTTGGAAAAAGAGCACAATTAATGCAGCTTTACTGTACCCAATACACACACCAAATGTTGTCGTTACAAACCTCAGTTCAAGCAGCCCGCCAGGAGCTTTCAGAGGCAAACTTTCCCTCTTTGGGTGTCGCCTGCATAAATGGTCCCGTCTCTGTTGTCATCAGCGGATCTGCGGACGAGGTGACGAGTTTCCAGCGTTTGGTAAAAGCCAAAGGAATCACTACTAAACTACTTGAGGTCCCCTATTCATTCCATTCTCAGCAGATGGATGATATATTAGATGAGTACGAATCTGTCGCAAACGCCGTACTTTTCTGCAAACCAAAGCTTCCGGTTGCATCCACGCTGCTGGGGAAAATTATACGAGATCCTGGAGTCTTCTCTGCCAGCTATCTAAGAAGTTCAACGAGACATTCTGTGAACTTTGTTGGGGCGTTAGATTCTTGTATTGCTCCTGATATCTTACATGACAGAACTCTATGGCTGGAGTTGGGACCGGGCGCAGTTTGTTCCTCTTTCGTTCGTGCTACACTGAACGTGCCAATGGAAGATATTCTTACAACCCTGAAACCAAACGAGGAGTGCTGGGTTACGATTACGAAGTCCCTTTCTACTTCCTACGCCAAGGGAGTTAACATCAAATGGACGGAGTATCACAAAGATCACAAGAAGTCCTTGCGTTTAGTCGATCTCCCGACCTATTCCTTTGATCTCAAAAATTACTGGATCGAATACGGCAACAATTCTAAGAGAATTCCAGGAAATGCCGCTTCAGCGTTCTCATCAACCTGTCTAGAACGAATCATTCAAGAAACATTCAGTAAATCTGAGGCTCATGTCGAGTTTGCAAGCGACTTCACGGATCCTGAGCTTCGCGCCATGGCCACAGGTCACCTCGTCTACGGTCAAGGCCTTTGTCCTAGTTCTGTATATGCTGAGATGGCTTTCGGCGCCGCAGCGTATATTTTCCAGAGACAAGATTCTTCGATATCGGTCCCACCTATGGACCTTTCAGACATGCAGATTTTCAGCCCATTCGTTTTCAAACCTGATTCACCTAGCCAAACCTTCAGAATCAAGGCTGTACAAGATGTGCCCGGTCGGACCAATATTAGATTTAGCTCGCAGAATGGTAATCAATTCAAGGAGCATGCTCAGTGTGTTGTTTCTATGGGTGTCAACAAGTCCCTATTAGCGGATTGGAATCGAAATTTACACTTGATAAGGCATAGAAGCTTGGACCTTGAGAAACAAGCACATACTGGAGAAACTGGTGATGTTCACCAAATTCGACAAAAGATGGTGTACAAGCTGTTCAAAAGCGCGGTCGTCGACTACTCCGAAAAGTATCAGGCTTTGCACGAAGTCTACATGAACTACGAGGTTCCAGAGGCCTTCGCCAAGATCAAGTTTCAGACTTCGTCAGGAGATGGGAAGTTCTGTCACAATCCATATTGGATTGATAGTCTAGCCCAATTGGGAGGGTTCTGTCTGAATGTCAACCCACCAGCTTCTGGAGATGTGGTCTATCTTTCTCACGGATGGAAGAGTATGAAGATAACTGGTCCACTGTCTGACAAGAAGCAATACATGAGTTATGTCTGTATGCAACCTGAAGAAGAGCCTGGGCTTTACACTGGCGACGTTTACCTTTTTGATGACAGAAAAGCTGTTGCTGTATGTTCCGGGCTCAAATTCAAGCAGATGAAGCGTACATTGCTCCAGACTCTCTTGGGAATCACAACGACTCCTCCAGCTGCTGAAAACCTTGCCCGGTCTCACACCGATCCTCTTCCACAACCTTCGCAAACTCAGGGGACCAGCTTCTCAGATGTCCTTAACACAATAATCTCGGAAGTGGGCTTGGACCCCGGGGAATGCACATCGGATGCCCGATGGTCTGACTTGGGCATCGACTCTATCTTGACGATCTCTATACTGGGGAAATTACGGACAATGACTTCGTTAGATATTCCTAGTTCCCTCTTTACAACGTATTCTAATGTTAGCGAACTCGCTGCTTATTTTGAAGGCAAAGTTCACTTTCAAGATCTTGCCAGAGATCTCTCGTTGGATACGTCGTCGTCGGAAATGTCAGCACCCCGTTCAAGGTCTTCCTCATATCTCACCACACCGGAGACAAATACTCCAGCTACCGCTACTCCACCACCTTCGTTCGACATTGCAGGAACTCTCAAATATATTATCATTTCGGAACTGGGAATAGATCCCAGCGAAGTCGTCGCCTCCACACGTTTTGCTGACTTGGGTCTCGATTCAATTTTGACAATATCCGTTTTGGGAGCTCTCAGAGACCAAACAGATATAAGCTTGCCTTCTTCTTTCTTCAACGAGCATCCGACATTTGCGGATGTTCAAGTCTATTTCCGTCCGCCTGCTCCTCAGCTAGACACAGTATCGGCTCGCCTGTCTAAAGGCCAAGGTTACAAAAGTTCTCCCCTCTCCCGGTCGGTTTCAGCATCTTTGCCTCCTCCAACCACTTCTAAGGTTTACCAAAGTACATCAATTCTTCTTCAAGGACTCCCGTCATTGGGTGGTGAAGCTCTGTTTATCTTGCCAGATGGATCAGGGTCTGCTTTATCATACATAGACCTTCCTGTCGTTACAAAATCTCGAGCCGTCTACGCTCTCAATTCCCCTTTTCTAAACTCCATTGACGAGTACACAATACCCTTTGAGGCCGTCGCTTCGATATTCGTCCGCGCAATCAAAGATATTCAACCTCGCGGGCCATATCTTATTGCGGGCTGGTCTATGGGAGGCATATATGCCTATGAGGTGGCCAGACAGCTACTTGAGGACGACGAAAAAGTTCCACTCCTGATGTTTATAGACAGTCCATGTCCTCGAACATTACCACCCTTACCTGCTCCTACTCTGGACATTCTAGAGAAGGCAGGCTTGTTTAACGGGCTAGATAAGTCTGGGAAAGGAATATCTGAGGTTACCAGGCAACATTTCCTAGCAAGTGTCAGAACTTTGGAACACTTCGATCCAAAGCCGATGTCAAATCATGCTAACCTGGGAAATGTACTGGCTATCTGGGCGAAAGATGGAATGCTTGAAGGTGTTAGCGAGCAGAAGAGTTCAATCGTGATGGGTGATGATGAGATTGCATCCAAAGCAAAAAACTGGTTGTTTGGGAGACGCGAGAGTTATGGGGCCGCTGGGTGGGATAAGTTGGTTGGGAAAGAGGTCAACTGTCATGTTGTTGGTGGAAATCACTTTTCCATTATGAAATCACCTTGGGTATGTGAAGCAGGATATCCAGCCTCGATCAGAATACTAACGTTCTTTAGATTGGGGATGTTGGCAATATTATCTCAGATTCTTTAAGGGGGATTGATGTTGAGTGATAGTATTTGCATAATGATAGGCTTAGATGGCGTTTAGGATTTTATCAGGTTACATTAGTTTCAGGGCGGGATTATCTTGTCGCTGGCGACGAGAGTCCGAGTAGTTTCCGGGAATCCTTCATGAATTGCTTGGAGAAACATCTTTTTCATTCTTTCTCGATAAATCAAAGTGATTGATAATGGAATGAGTTTAGAAAACTGCGGTATGACACTAAATTTAACACGGCCTTGAATCTATCACGATATTATTATTTTCCAGCACAAAGATTCATTAAAGAGTCGAGTAGTCAAAAATTCCTGAGCTCAAGTGTCCTCCTCTGTGTCGACAAGGCGTATCAAGAATAAATGACGTGTGTCAAATCCAGGTTGAGATCAATCGATGGACCTAGAACGACGAACAAGTGGATCAAACGAACAGTGTTAAGTGAATAAAGTTTGTTGTGACCCGGTGAAACCCAATCTAGAAAACATTTATGATACATGATTTACATGATGTGTCACATCTGACAACTGTTCGAAGATCAACCGAACATCCAAAACGTGTTCCATTCCAAACGCCTCGAGTCAGTCGTTAAGTTTCTCTTTGTTCGGGAGCGTCGATCATATACATGCTTTTTAATAATTCGGATTTTCTGATTTTGATTTTGATCAAAGACAGCCAATACGTACCCCTCAAGGAAAGAATCCTACCAGAACCTTCTTCACTTTTATTCAATCATACTCCAATTTTTCGTTGACCTTTTTCTGCACAACAGGATCTCCTATTAAGTTATTCTATCAAAAATAGCACGGGTGGAATAACATTTTGGGGACCGACGGGCTTTGGTCCAAGATCATGACCTATCCCCTTCTTCCGAATGGCGGTTCAGCCAACATTCCAGAAAATCCCAGATTGTATGTAACGGATAATCTATTTTAAAGAACAGAGGCTCACATCCTTGTTTAAATCTAGATTTCGGCCACTCTCCATAGCATTAAATCAGATCTTTAGACTTGGAGACAAAACATCAGATTCGCCCACCTTCGTCGACAAAAGTTTAGATTCGATATCTGAAGATGATACGAGTAGTATCCAAATTTCGACTCAGGGGGACCAAACTAGTGGAGATGATTCCTATGAAGACGATAAAGACGGCGGGGAAGTACCACATTGGCGAATAGTGAGAGACAGCTCGCTCATTGTTCCCAAGATATTCTATCATGAATGGGATGGAAAGGGCACACCAGAAAATCCATACGTTGTTGATTGGGTCACAAATGATCCTCGAAATCCTATGGGTTTCTCTAGCTCCAAAAAGTGGCTCATGGCATCTGTATGTGGCACTGGAGCACTTGCAATGGCATTTTCTTCTTCAGTATACACTGGAGGAGTAACAGATGTCATGAGGGAGTTCAAAGTTTCAAATCAAGTCGCCTTGTTAGGCCTGTCATTATATGTTGCCGGAATGGCAATTGCACCGTTAATTTGGGGGCCATTAAGCGAGTTGTACGGCCGACAAATCATTTTCAGCCTTACTTACGGAGCATTTGCCATCTCCAACGGTGTTGCTGCAATTAGTCCAAACATTACCGTCCTAGTATTATTTCGTTTCTTAGCTGGGGCATTCGGGTCCTCTGCTCTCGTCAATACTGGAGGTGTCATAGCGGATGTTTTCCCTCCAGCACAGCGTGGAATGGCTTCGAGCATGTTCTCTATCATGCCTTTCCTGGGTCCTGTTCTTGGACCTATTGTTGGTGGTTTTCTTGGAGAGTCAGCAGGGTTTCGAGCCATTGAAATTGTCATAGCCATATTTGCTTCTCTGATATGGGTGGCTTATTACATCGTCGTTCCCGAGACATACGCTCCCGTCCTTCTTCGAAATCGAGCTTTAGCACTCAAGAGTGTGACTGGTATGGCATACATCAGTCGTCTTGACTACAAGAAGCCACCACAAACTGTTGCTCAGACACTCCGAACAACTCTCTCACGCCCCTGGCTTCTGCTGTTTCGCGAGCCCATTGTCCTAGCACTGTCGATCTATATGGCTATTATATTTGGAACCATGTATATGATGTTTAGCGCCTTTCCAATCATCTTCCAGCAAGGTCGTGGCCTTAGCCCTGGTATTGCTGGACTTGCATTTCTTGGCCTTGCAATTGGAGTAGGTCTCGCTCAAATATACATGGTATTTTACGAGAATGCAAGATACGGCCGAGAGTCAAAAAAGTCTCCTGGAGGCAAACCACCACCGGAGAACAGACTTCTAGCAGCAATGGTCGGTTCTGTCGCAATCCCCATTGGGCTTTTCTGGTTCGCCTGGACAAGTACGCCGAATGTATATGTTCTGGTTAATATTGCTGGATCGATTCCATTCGGTTTCGGAATGGTGCTTGTGTTTCTGAGTCTAATCAACTACCTTGTTGACGTTTACGTTATTTTTGCAGCCTCAGTCCTCGCAGCGAGCGCAGTAATCCGTTCGATTTTTGCTGCTGTATTCCCACTCTTTACAAAGAGACTCCTAGAAAGTTTGGGGGTTAACTGGGGCGGGAGTGTGCCTGCTTTTCTAGCGCTTGCATGTGTACCTTTTCCATTGATATTTTATCGGTATGGGGACCGGATCAGAGCAAAGGGGAAATACGCTGTTGAAGCTAGAAAACTTTTGGAACAGATGGCGCAGGTGAAGGTGGCAGCAAAGCAGGAGGCGCAACCAGATAAAAGCGCAAGACAAAGGTAGACTTATTTGTGCGCCGAAAGCGTGGGGAATTACTTTAATCACACTCTCTCCATGCTCTTGCTTCACTAGATATGGACAAAGAGTGCTACGCCCCATTACTGTTTTCTCAGAGCAAGAGTTATCGTCCCATACCCTATTCCATATCTGAATACTCAATCTGCTAATTAAATTTGCTACTGGTTAGTGAAAACTGGGCAAGGCACTATCAGGTATTGTAATCTTAGGCAACTAAATTAGCGTTCCAAAGATATAGGGGGGCTCCTTACCTTCTCAATCTTTAACATCGCAACTTTATAATGCTTAACGCTACACCATGAAAGCTCTCCAGCTTTTACACTTGCTAAACTTTCGGTCACTGTCTTTGCCAGCAACGACTTCAAGTATATAGGAACTCTGGTCCCTGGCACCCCTTTCACAATCACGTGGAAACCCAGAATCTGTACAAATATTAATATGGAAATTTACTCAAATGATGAACTTACTAAAACTAATTACTCGTATAATCTACTTTATTTTCAAAAATTAATCGAATAAGATTCACAAATTTTTTATTTAAATAGTCTAATAGACTATTAAAA
>AYLM01003186.1:0-33522 GCA_001625345.1 Cairneyella variabilis
AGGTGATATTCAGCATCTTATTAGCGTATTAATATATCCTTACTTTTATAACGCTTATCACTATATAACCATACTATTATATAATATCTTTATCGTATAACTTTATAACCATATTAGCGCGAACTTTTATTAAAATATGGCGATTATAAGGTTAGTTATAAAGAATTAATTATTATAATAGTGGCAGTGTGTAAGAGTAGTAGTAGAATAGTGAGGTCGTACGATAGTAAGGCTAGTGATGAGTTGTATAATAGTGTGTCACAACACTAGAATCAGGCTCTGTGAAGAGGGCTAATTGAGTCAGGTCTAAAGATGATTCTAAACTAAAGAGCTAAGGTTGGGATGCGGAGGCTCTACATATATCCAGATCAGCCAGCGCTAGCGGCCGCATCATATGATCACGTACGAATCGTGACAGTAAGGTTAAGGTCGTATAATTGTCAAGGCAGGACTTCAGGATAGACAGACAAGACAGTACTCCATTAACTTAGAACAACAGATAAGGAGGGAAGGAGGGCATGCCGCCGACATGAGGTTATAACCCCTACGCATAGACCGCGTTTCAGGCTGCGTCTCAGCGTCACGTGGCCCCGTGCCCCGACAATAATAATGAGGTTGTAATTAAAGATATATTAGTGCGCTACTGAGGTGTTAAAAGTCACCTGATTCTTTAAAGCATAATATTTAAGCAATATTATAGCTATAGGTGTAAAAGTAATTGCTAATATAGTATATGTGTATTATTTAAGTAATGAAAGTGTGGTATGTAAGTAAGGAAAGAGGGTGTCTGTGGTATATTATTAATTTTTGAAAGATAAAAGTGATATTTCAGTTACGATAATTATTAAGTGTGGTATATGAGCAAAAAATTGTAGTTTGTAATGAATCGATAGTTTTAGTCTTGTGCCAACTGTGACAGTGCAAGCGGCCTGCATTTTGCAGAATTGAATTTGAATCATTGTCCCCTTAAAGACGGAGTTATTTAATTGTTTAGCATAGCTTGGATGTTAGAGCATGAAAACTTGCGAAAACTTGGGCATTTAAAAAGTATTAGAGGCAGTGAATGCGGCTCAAGTAATCAATCACTTTAGTTACCAAAAGTTATCCTAGGTATTGGATACACAGTGACTAATACTGCACTATCAGTACTCAATATCGGCGCATCTCGATATCTCTACATTCCCTACGTATGCTAAGAGTTGTCGGATTCGTGCGGCATTTCCCAATTGTCCAGGACGATGCTTCGATAGAAGACCCGAGGCGTTAACAGACCACTTAAGAGAAACATTGAGAAACAGTGGTCTCCAAACAAGGCACTCGTAAGTCTGGTAGCAGCAGCCTAAAATACAGAGGAGCGAATTCTCCATACTAGGGTCGAATTCGACAGCCGTCTATAATGTGACAGGGGGGCAGAATTCAACATCAAACCTAATGATCAAGACGAAGAAAATGAACTTGAGATAATTTCCTTCTACAGAGTTGAGGTAATGACCCAAGTGAGTACTGATCATGTCCCTTCGCCTTGACGAGCCTCAATCCCCGTTCCTCCAGCTGTGGGAACTCCTGAATGATGGTGTCAGGCGGTGAACTTTAGACTTGCTCTTATACACGCTAGAAGAGCACAATACTGAGCTAAGCCAGTCTAGGAAGTGGGCATCGAGAATAAGCAGAGCACGCTGCTCAAACACCAAGGGAAAAGTCAGGGACTAAAGTATCTCAAGAAACGAAAAATCTCATTAAACGTCTCTATCTCTAACATCTGTTCCCTTCCTCTTCACGTCTGCTCACTATCCTGCAACCTCACACAAATCCCACATATGCTATGTCTCAAAGCAATGCATATTTCCTCTCATCCGGTTAGAAGCGAACTCTCAAACCGCCAACCATAAAACCCATCTCTCAGCACGCTCGCAAACCTCCAAATTTTTTTCGCTAATTTCTCGGACTCAAACAATTCCAGGGAAAACGAGCGGTGGTATTCTTACAGACAATGAAGGAAAAGTTGCCCTTCCTCCCGATTCCGTCGGGTAGCTATTGAGCAAGGAGGCAGTCGCACTCGAAAAAACATAGGAAACGAATAACGCCGGCCAATGCGCGAATGGGAAAGCAAAACAAATTCAAGTACGAGGACTGCCTTCACATGCAGCTTGTGGGAAAAGGAAAACAGCAAGCAAGAGCAGATTTATGTGCCAGCACCAAATATACACCTATGCCACGAAACGACGCTCCTTTCTCGACGGAACGAGATCGTTGTCTCCCGTCCATTCAAGGCCTGGCACGACCAGCTTCTCGCTTGGGGTGAATGACTTCTCGGGAACGACGTGGTGACCTTCGGTGGAGAGCTTGATGCTGGGCACAGCATCGGTGAGGACGAATCGCTTTCCAGTCTTGGTGGTTGTGTTGTTTTGGATGACGAACTTGTAGATCAGGATGACGATCACGATGATGACAATGATCAAGACTGTAAAACCATTAGTATAGGTATTTTGTAAGGGTAGCGTGGGAGCAACATACCGACTATGCCCAAGCACCACCACTTCCACTTTCTCGCGTTTTTGGCACTCTGGATGGCAACGCCAATTTGCTCGGTTCCCTTGTCCATGTTCTCGACGACCTCCTCGCCCTTCATCTCGATGTTTGCAACAGCTGCCTCTTGCTGCACGACCAAGTTGTCCATATCTTGGAAGAGCTCAGCAAGCTCAATGAACTGCTGCTCGATCTTCTGGATAGCCGCGTGTCGGTCTTGGACTGCGGAAAGCGCAGCTCTGGATTGGCCTCGGCGGTCGGACTGAAGAAGTGCTTGCGAGAAAACTTGTTGGTTGGGGTCCTCAACTGCTTGTCGGACTTCTGCCTCTGTAGCATCTGGGCGAACGATACGGTATTGACGGGCCATCTGCTCCTCTAAAGCCTTTCTGTACTCTGAGTCGACCTTCTGGTACTCGGTAATAGCATCCTTGACTCGGCGATCGACTCTTCGGACTTGAGGTGAGTTCTTGGGAGATCCTGATTCGGGCTTCGACTTGATCATCTTGACTCTGCCAGCCAAGTTGCGGTACATAGCCATGGTTTGGGTGGACATCTGTTCCAACTGGGGGCTCGTGCTGGCGTTGGCATCGTTAAGAGATTGCTTCTGGTACTGCTTCAATTGATCCAATGCCTGGTACAGCTCCTCAACTCCCTTATCGATATCACGGCAGTCGTTCAGGATCTGATTCGGGTCTGCCATGCGGCCGAATTGAGAGCCATTCTGTGCAAGAGGTGCCATCTCGACGTTTTGACCTTCAAGGAAAATTGTCAGCTGAAGTCGCAGACATTGCCAATAGTCGATGTGTATCAAGTGCTTATCTCGACAACAAATTTCCAGGGAGGAAAGACATTGAAACACGTACCATCATACTCATCTCTTCCAATGGCAGCTGCATTGTATACTTGACCACCATATTGAGGTGATGACACTCCTCTCTGGTCGTAGGGGTTGGCACCACGCCCGCCTCCGTATCTATGACACCATCTGCATTAGTACAATCATTCTTCGAAATCTCTGCGACGTGTATCCTTGGCCGACTCGGAGCAGTGGTCGAAAGGCTGGGAAAAGGAGACTGACCCGTACTGCGACATGATTGTTAGTAAAAAGTTTCTGCCAGAGTAACTTTGCTACTAAATGCTTGAAGGAGATTGAAGAGTTCAGATGCAGAGAGTTTGGGAGAAGGGAGGTAGGGTTGTGAAGGAGATCGAAACGCGCGAAGGTGAAACAGTGCACATACACTCATCTTGGGAACAAGGCTACGGTGACCCTGATTGTTTTTCGTGGTTTTGTGATCTGGATGTTTGCGAGTCCTGAATGATTTTCAGTTGTGGAAGGTCACTGGAAACAGAGTCGCAAGGTCGAGGATCTTCGTGAGGCCAGGAAGGACTCAGTTGGTGATATTCAGGAGAGGACGGGGTTCTTCTTGAGGAAGGAGCGACGCTTTCTCGATTGATCAACGGGCGCCAGAGACACAAAAAGTATCAGGCTTAGCGTCAGGCACGGAGCGTAGGGAGCAGCCAGCCAGAACTCAGGGATCGACACCGTCGTACTTAGCCACAGTCTAGGGGGCTCTGTTGGCTGTGAATGGCCCAGCGGTCAGCGACTTTACTTTTGGTGTGGCAGCGAACCCAGCCTGCAGTGCCCTGCAGCGGCGAACAGTGTATTTTTGGAAAAATCTCACCACAGAGCTTGTCATGACCTGCAGTGCGGCGAAACAGGGAGCAGTGGGTAAGACCTTGGGCGGAGTTGATGGAAGAGCGAGCCTACAACGTAAACAGGGAGCAGGAATTGTTTTGAATCTGCTGAAGATCCCGACAGTGGTGGTACATGAGAAGGGTGATACTTTACAGTATCAACGATGGCTGATTCTCGACTTCTCGGATACGATTACGGCTGGCTGAGGCGAGGCAGATCTTGATCGTGTGCTCGGTTCTCAGCAGCTTACAGTCCTCTGATCACCTCATATATACGCCACGACCTCGTTATGCGCATACTTGACGACATCAGTCCGGCCGACATACCGATACCGCAGGCGTCTCATACGGGACGCCTCTGCTACGGGTGTGAGGATGACACGCGAGTCCTTCAGGCAACGCCATACAGTATCTCTGTCGCAATTCGTCGAGGCGCAGTCAGCTGCGGCATTTGCTCTTGCCGATAGAATATTGATTTCGAGGAGGGGTATCCTTTCCGACCTTTTTGGCATCTCTTTCGCTGAAGCCTGATTCAACGTCAATCGAAATGTGGGGTGAGGGGCTGTGATGGAGCTGAAAGCCTCGAACGGACTCAATTCTGTCAAGTCATGTGATGGAGTCACGAGGTTGATGTTACATGAGGTTGAGTTCTCGTTTTTGTTCTGCCTGACTAGTGTTTGTTTGTTCTTGAGATCCTGCATTACTGCACAAGTCCTGAAAAGGTGCTTGAAGTTGCTGCCTATCGAGTGTCACTAGTCAGATCACCAGATCCTAGTGGCGTTCAATTCCACTTGTGCCAATGTCTTGATTTTGTGCGCGGCATTTGAGAAAGTCTAGCATGTCCGTAGCTTGTTCCGATTATTCCAGAAGTACGTGGCCTATGATGCAAACAGCCTTGATCAGAGTCAAGTCCTATACTCGTGCGAACAGAAACTAGGGTTATGTAACTCAATGAGTCACGTGCTATATTTTCGTTACTTGCACTCGTGTCCTATTTGTTGGCCAAGCGACATACAGGAGAGACATGCAAGAGACAAATTCGTTTCTTTTTCTGCTCGCAACCTTCACCGTCCTCTCTTCAACTTCTTTTCGTGTCCCACAATCACCAGTTGCTGAACCTTACAGCTCTTCTTCCAAAGTCCTATCTTATGTCAAAAGTGGCTGACGAATCAATCTACACGCCCATTGCTGAAGGCCATATCCGCCTGCTCTCTCTCGAATGGCCAACTGAAGGCGATCATCCTCGGGGCAGCCTCATACATGTATCGCTCGACGAAAGTCTACGGTACGAGGCTTTATCATACGCATGGGGAGAGTTCGAACCCTCATATCCATTCCCTTGCATCGGGCAAATGCTCAGAGTGTCCCCGAATCTGAATGCGGCACTACATCGATTGGTCACGCGCGGCGGGACACGAGCCTTGTGGATCGATCAGATTTGCATCTATTTGCATCGATACCGAATGGAATACCACAGAAAATTGAGGTTCGAACCTCAGTTTGTTGAGGTGTTTCATTTCTTGCAAGTCGTATCAATATATCGCTTTTTTATCCGCCTTCGCGTCGCCTTGCCTATTCTTTATCTTGATTTACGTATCCTTGCTTTAAAGTACACGAATTTCACTTCACCGGCCTTGCCCCGAATCTAAAATGAAGCTATTCCCATTTATATCTATTCCGTTAATTAATCTTCACCCCAACTGACCGCAGAGCCCATTGACCGCAGAGCGGCGCCGTTGTCTAACCGCGTTGGAAGCGAAAAGGAAAAAATGTCGTCTGAGCTGGGTGAGCCGAGGGTGATTAGCGCCTGAGCAGAGCAGCAAGACTGACTAACTGACCTTGGGAGAAGGAAAAAAAAAAGTTGTGTCAGACTACCATTGTCGCTAGCCCATAAACCTCTCAACAACACATCTGTCCAAACCTGCATGCCACGGCCAATTGTGTTTCCAGACATGGCGTCGGCTCGAATCCAAAAGGAAAGAGTCATTGTGGTTATCCACTGGTTCGTTGAAAGGTTGCTGAAGAGTTGATTCGATTCGCCCATCCATCCCTCATTAGCTGCTGGCACTAAGTGCACCATGCTGTATAGCCAAAATAAAAATAAAAATAAAAATTGGGGTCAAAAGATTAATGCCAGACGAAACTTAAAACGTACCCCTTTCCGGAATGAGCGGGATTGCAAGCAGTTCCGGGAACCCATTTTGCATTATAGGGGTACTAAGAAGCTATTATATTTGTACCAGTTTCAAAGTCACTGTCTTGCAGGAGGTTGTTGCTGTAGTTTGGACTGTAATATGTCACGCCAGTACTGACAGCAGGACCAGGACAGGTATCAGCCAATGGTGTTGGAGTGACAAAGTCTGTCTGGGCGATAGTGATATTATCTGTTTCAGTCGTTGTGATCTCGTCGGTCTGCACTGATGTAAACTCGACTGTCTGAGTGACCGAAATCTCATCGGTCTGGATGACTGTGATTTCATTCGGAACTCCCGTAAAGTGGCCCCATTGCATTGAGAGAACTGTACCAAGTTCTAGTATCGTCGAGCTAGATGAATCCGTTTAACAGACGAATTCAGTGATTATGGATGCTCAAAGGGTTGTATAAATGGTCAAGATGCTGCCGGGAAGTGTGAAAGAAGAAACTGTAGTGGCTTCAAGCTGAGTTGGAGTTGAGAGCGAATAGGGCGCTGTGATGATCAAAGTCTCTGTGATCGTAAAGGCAGCGATGGACGAGCAAATTGCGGCCAGTGCAGCAGTTGAAGCTGAGCAGGAGCAGAAAATTATGGCCTGAACGCTGAAAGCTTGTGAAAGGAGCAATATTGTCATGAAGAAAAGCATGCTGGTAGAGACAGGACGAACTCGCACGAAGAGAATTCAAGAAAAATATATTGAAATTTGCGCTATAATTTCAAAAAAATAGCACAAGTTTCAGCGAGAGGAGATGTGAAATCCATGGGGTGTGGGGGAGGCGTTTCTTTTATTCTTGGGCCGAGTAAGATTCAAGCGAGCACAGTACAACGGTGGCAGAGACCTGAGCTGATTGGATGGTCAATCGAGGATTATACGAGGAGATTTAAACAAATTTCGCAAGGCTCTCCTGGATCATGGTGCTTGATTTTCCAAGCGAGGATCAAGGTAGACCGGATGAGGATGCGAGCTTTATCACCATTGGTAGGGGGTAGTTGCGGCGTCCAACTGAAGCAAGCACAAGCGATGATAGAAGACAAGATCTTTCATAACGGCAACATATAGGCTATTCGTTTATGAAGATAAGCTAATCGGAGCTTCCGAAGTCTCAAAGTACGATATTCGAATTGAGCCGCAGGCTAGACCGTGCATCTGACTTTCGCTTCAGGATACGACGAGAAACATCCGCTCATGTGTCTCAAAGAGCTTCTCTCTAGCCGATTCTCAGCAATTCAAGTATATCAAAAGTGGCTTTTAGTCCGAGTCTTACCTTCGTACCAAGTCTAAATGAGTCGTGATTTCTTGGCTATCGCTCAAAACATAAAGTCTCAAACGAGGTTACCATGATCCGGACCATATCAGAGTATTGACCGTGTGTGGTGATTTCGTTTTGAAACGCAATCAAATACAATCATGCTTAGAAATGCCTTCCAACCAGGTGAGAATTTTCAGAGATTGAAACTGTATCCCATATGGAAAGATATTGTTTTACAGTTTGTTGAGATCGAAAATACAGATTCAAGATGACAAGAAACCTTTACGATGGAACTAGGTTTGGCGTAGATCTGCCACTGGGCAAATTCAACTCCATGGTGGTGCAGAAAGTCGACCTCGAAGCAAGAATAAGAAGATAACTGGCTACTTTCATAGCTCAAGATATGAAATCTTACAAAAATCAAAAAGAGGCTCTTCCTCACCTACACCTTCCCCTCAAACCCCTCGACCCTACACTCCACAACCGCTGTCGTCCCCCCAAGCACGGTCTCAATAGCCCTCGGCAGCACACTCTCCAACTCCCCTACCGTCTCCACCCTACTAGCCATTATCCTCCCACCACTCGCCGCCTTCGCTATTCCCCCAAAATCCGGACTCGGATTTGCCATACTGATATTCAGTTCCGAGTTACTAATCCTACTCCCCACGCCCTCAGGATGCACTAATTCCAGTGACACACGTGGAGCATTCCATCCATTGTTCCCGAGAATAATGGTAAGAACGGGGATGTTGTAGCGGGCCGATATCCAGTAGACGGAGGAGGGCATGGTGAACATGAATGTGCCGTCGCCGACGATTTGGACTACAAATTTGGGTGCGTTGATAGATGTGGAGGTATCAAGAGCGAGTTTAGCACCTAGGGATGCACCACCTGCCCAGCCTAGACCCGTGGAGCCGCAGTTGAGGTAGGTGCCTGGGGTGACGCATTGGAGTTGGTCGTAGAGGCCGAAGGTGTTGGTTACGGCTTCGACAACCCAAGTTGTGTCTTTAGGACAAGAACGCTTAAGCATAGCTGCTATGAGGTTAGCATTCAGAGCTGAACTGCTGGATTCTGGTGTTGCGGCGGTTTTGATGCGTTGAAGAAGCTGATTGTATGAAGATGCTCGAGTCTCTGATGCTTTGGTATGTTTGCTTGAGAGGATTTCTTTGAGCTTGGTGTTGGAGGATAGGCATTGGTTTAGTTGCTTAACCGCGTTGAAGGAGCTCGCTTGCCAGTTGCCGAGGGCGTTGAAGTAGTGAACTGGGAATGAGCGCTTGAGAGGGTCGACGTCAACATAGAAGATGATTGCGCCTTCCTTTGGCTTGCACTTCGCTGGGACCCAAGGCACATCGCAGTCTAGAATCAGGATGAAGTCTGCTGTCTCGATGCTCGGATGCGATGAATACTTCCCGCTTAGCCAACCTGGATGGTTCGCTGGGAAACACACATCACTGATCGAAGTATCCAAAATTCTGAGCCCGCCAACCGCATCAGCGAGCTTAACAAGCTCTCCAGGTGTTCTGGAATCACGACCAGCATAACCCGTAAGAATCAACGGCTCCTCAGCACCCACCATCGCAGCAGCAATCTCTTCCACCGCCTCTTCCGGCATCGCTCCCGGTCCCGTCGGCCTCCAAACCCTCCGATCCAGTTTATACGGCGTGATCTCCCGCTCCAGCGTCTCTCTGGCTGCATACAAATACACCGGGCCCTTCGGGTCACTCATACTAATCTGAATCGCTCTCGCCACGATCTGCTTCACATTTTTCTCATTGCGGATCTCATTCGCGTACCTGCAATACTGTCTCACAATCGCGGCTTGATCAGGAATGTCTTGCAGGAAATTAACAAACTCGGTACGTGAGCCGCGCTCTTCGCCTTCGATGGTTGAAGGGCAGAGGCCTGCGAAGATGAGTACCGGGGTCCGGGCGATGTGCGCGTTATGGACGGCGCAGCCGAGGGCTTGGGTCCCGACGTCGACGTGCACGATTACGGCTTGGGGTTGGCCTGAGATGCGGGCGTAGCCGTCGGCCATGGAGAGGGCTACCATCTGAAGAGTTGTTAGGCATTGCGTACAGATAGAGAGAGTAAGGATATACTTCGGATGGACATGTGATGATCTTAGGGAAATTTCCGGCTTTAAATTTTGTCCCTTTGGCCATAGCTTCCATCAGTGCTGGGTGGTCAGAGCCTAGATTTACGAACAAGTGAGTGACACCGTTCTGTGTAATATTATTAGCTGCTTGAATCTGGTTGAGAAGGGTTTCAACTCACCTCCCAAAGGGCCTCGAAGAAGGCGTCTGCTGCCGTATACAGCCTAAGAATATGAAATTAGCTGCACTGCGGGTTCTTCCTGTTTGATGAATTACTCACATCTTGCCTGTATCTGCCATTGCAATATATTATATATGGAGTAATTGCAGGACAATTTCTACGCCTCAATCCAGCAGTTGAGTGAGAACCTTATCTGTTAAAAAGAACGATTGACGTCGTCCCAGGCGGGGGTGGGCTCCCGATGAAGGAAGCCGATGGTGGGGCACTTAAGCATTCGACATGCGGGGATAAAATATGTTTCGCACTTTACCTGTTTTGCATTACACACGCGGGGATAAATGTGTCTCTGCCTCTAACTAATCTCGAAAAGGTTTGGCAGCTTTGGCAGCCGACAAATGGGAGATCTTGACGGACTTTGTTGAAGAGAAAGATCACGGGAGCCGAGCGTTCACCTTTCAAGACCAATATGTATAATTGCCTGCTATATATATAGCTAGCGAGCTTAGGCGAAAAGGAAATCTATACCACAGCTCCATTGCTTTAAGGCATCCTCCCTAGAACGATCGATTATTTATCAAACCCCAATCTACACAACTCAGACACGTGGAAAACTTCCACCTCGAAGGGAAACCCGTAAAATGGATGAAAACCCCTTCCAACTCCCGCCCCTCCAATAACGAATGTCAACTTGAGTTAAACCATCTACCAACCCACTCAACAGCCTGCACCTCTGCCCTCTCTGCAGCCTCCAAATGGTCCTCTTCATGATACGTCCTAACAGCAAACCCATGCTTCGCACTCTAACCACCTCACACTCTTTCTTCCACTCCAGAATCTCCTTCATCTGCACAATCTGCTCAGGATTCAACACACCATCATTATCTCTAACCGCAATAGAGGTTGGGATAGTGATTTTTTCGATGTCATCGGGGACGATGATCGCAGAAGGGATGAGCTGTGAACGCACTATCGATCAGTGGCAAGTCAGCCTCATGATTGACCTGGCTCTCACATCGCACGTCCCTATACTCGGCCGCATCATGCACGAGGACCACAGCGTGTTTACCGCCCCAGCAAAAGCCCGCTACGCCGATTTTCAAATCATTGGTTTCAAAAGGAGGCTGTGAGGTCCTGAAATCCTGGAGGAATTTAATGACGCAGGGTGAGGCAACAGAGAAGCGTGTCGCAATCTTCCGCGGGATGGCAATATACATGGCACGCAGGACCCAGTAGGGTCTGTAGACGAGGGTGGTGAGCCAAGAGGTAGATGGCTTCATGATGTTCTAGGTGAGTATGAGAGCTTCTGATGCCAATCCAGCTCCTATTGCACACCATCAACACAGCTTATCATGAAGTATGAAATTGTAATTTGAAATGGAAGGGGGAGAAAGACAGCTTACCACCCATGAAATCAGGACAATAGGCCAAGAACCCTCCACACTTGGCATAGTGATCACTCAAGGCCCTATTATTCACAGACGTCTATCTAAAACTATCAGTGATGAAGACGATTAGTCCTTTGGACGTCACGCCCTCGTCTGGTTTTGTGACGTAGGTTGGGTTGCCATGTAGGGTGATTTCTGTACCTTGGGGATGAGAGGGAGATACTCCTCCGCGAAAGTAGTCTGGGCAAGACATTGTAATCTGTTCCGCCGTGAAAAGCGTATTGACTGGTCAATTGATAAGACTGATGAGATTGTTGATGAGATGGTGGCAATCCAGGTCAAGTGATGGCTTTTATCTGTGTATGAAATTGTTGCATACTGCACCTCACATGTCGCCGCGTGACTATTTCTCGAGCTCCGTATCCGCATCTAATCTCAGTTTCTCGAATGGGATATTGTCCGAATTGACAGTGCCGCATTCTCACAGCCTCACAACGTCAATTGCCCAATGAGACCCATCATTGTGTCCACGAATTGTTGGCTGGCTCAAATCAGTAGGAATCGTGGACTTACCTGCTATGAGAATCACAATCTCAACAGACGAATCTGGAAACATTCGTTTCAGTGAGTAACTGAGGCTCACAAAACGAGTAGCTAAGATTCAGTCACAAGCACAGCGCTTTAGGCGGTGATACATTTGTAAGTTTGATACCACAAAGCATGTAAACTTACACTCAATCAATACATTATAAGGTAATGGCCTCAGTCGGCAGGCAATCCTCAGTTGACTAAGACGGCAAAGACCGCCCACGCTCATCATCACCAGGACGTAGCCATTCTGCACAACACTCTCCCCATGTCTTTTGGCGAGATCAGCCCCAAAATCCAAAACGCTACTCAATCCTTATACCATCCCCTTCTCGCTTATGGAATGCAGAACTCGATCCAACTGCCCAAGTAATCCATCTGGTTGCCCTTGCCATCCTTCACGAACTTCTTGACCTTTTTCTCAAACTCCGGGAAATTCAATCGTGCCCATCCTCCGCGTGCTTCTGCCTGCACACTCGCTCTTTCGCATAACCAGAGTCTGTACAGATGGTCCTTTGAGGGTTCCTTCTCCTTTCCCTTCTTCTCCTTGGGCCCAGAGGCTTCGGTAGGCGATGGTGGTGTCTGGTTTTTAGCACCTGGTTCCTCATCCATGATTGCATTGGAGGCTGAGGCTTCTCCGGTTGAGGACTGGGTCACTCGAATTTCATCTTTGGTATGTGGTGCAGGAACCGAGTTTGGTCGGAATTGTGGTAGAGTCGGATCACGATCTGTGACTGAGCTCGGTGAAGAGGGATCAGAGTTAGATGGAGTTGCCTGCGGTGGAGTCGATCGTGGCGATGTAGGACCACGATCATCATCGTGGTGCCCCATAATTGAAAGAACCTCAGCTGGCGACGTGGGCCCCCGTGGGAAGCTAGATTCCGTGGCTGCGTTCGAAGCAGTGTTTTCCTGACTGCTCGAACCTTCGCTGACTGGCGCCCGAGGTTGGAGATTTGTCTCTGACGGTTCGGCGGGTGTCTCGTGATCCAGCATTTCTTCATCATCCTGGACGGGTTCGAACTCCAGTTGGTATCCGGTGCTATCTAGCAGAGCGCCCAACGGCATATTACGGAGAATCGGAAGGTCGTCCGCTGAGTTGTGTCGGACCTCTCGACGCTTTTCCTTCTCTCGCTGCTTAGCTTCTTCAGCTTCGTGCTCCTCGGCCCACTCCATGAATTCCTTGGTAGTGTACAATTCTCGATATGTTTCGCGATCCGCTTTATTCTCTGCTGCTTCCACAGCAACACTCTCCAGATCCGCAAAGAAAGGATCCAGTAGCTCATTGAAGGCTTGCTGCGTTACTTGATATAAAATTTCTTTGCCTGCGTCTCTTTCTGCATCCGGAATCTCCATGCCTCCCCAGCGTTCGGGAACACTTCTTGAAGAGGTAGACGGATTAGACCGCGTATCAAAATCGTCCATGTCTTCGGCAAAACGGACTTTCGAGGAAGATCTTGAATGAAGAACGGGCCGAGTTTGAGTCTTGGAGCTCTCGCCTGCGATTCCGGAATTCGCCATAATATCATCCTCGTCTCTCCAGCCAGCCGGTGGTGTTGCACCTTCCTCTTCGTCGGTGTAGAAGTGTCGTCGCTGCCACCGCTGATAAGTATCACGTTGCGCTCGTTCCCGGTACACAGCGTGAGATATAACTGCACGCCGGCTCTCTCGTCTCACATCTGCAACTCGTGTGCCAGGGCCATCGACTGCTTCGGCGTCTTCATCGGTAATTGCAACAAATGTAGGAGGCCATTTCGCATCCGATTCGTGATCAGAAGGGGCGTCGTCATCTGAATCACTGGACACATCTTGGTCGGCAGTTGGATCAGAAAAGACCACTGTGCCAGGCTGGTCGATTGCCCTCGGACCTTGATTTTCCATAACTTCCGAGATGTCTCTGGCAACTTCGATTAGGTGTTCAATCGTTTCAGGAGGGTTCAAGACCGCATCCCAGTAGCCGAGAGGACCCGGATGATTTCTTTCACCACTTCGATCCCACCGGCCTCGATTGTCCCGTCGGAAAACATCTTCTCTGTTGCCGGTGTCGTTGCCACTCTCGCTCATGACACCTTTGCCGTCAACAATTTCCTGATCGCCATTTGACCTGGTGATCTTGCCTTCTCCCGTGCGAGGATCCGGTGCGCGCGGGTATCGTCCATCCTGGCCAAAGGCGCTGCTGAGAGGTTGTCTGTTGTTGACGAGTCGATGTGCCTCAGTGGTGCTCATTTGCTGTTCTTCCATACCCTCTAGCATATCTCGGTGCATCTGGCGGTACAAGGCATAGTAGGAACGGAACATCCGAAGAAAGTCTTTTCGGTCAACATAACCATCGCCATCAATGTCGTAACCTTGAAAGATCTTGCGCCACTTATCCTTCTTTTTCCGGAATGCTATGCCATGCAGAAACTCAGAAAAGCCAATCAGGTCATCCTTGTTTGTATCGTAGAAAGCAAACATCCGATCGTATATAAGACTCGGTGCAATTTGTCTGTAGCCTCCGGATGGGACAAGACAACGTTCGAAAGTCTTACGGTCCATCGCTAGGTTTATGTCATCCGGGTCGTCTCTCCAGTCTGTGTTCGCCATGAAAGTCCATTGCTCCCAGTACGCGTCCAGCTCAGGTCTCTCAAACCCCGTCTCGCGTGACAGCTTGAGCATGATCTCTTTCGGCAGCAACCTCTGCACATTCTCCGGATCCCCTGAGTACCATACTGGCTGAATGTGTCTGGGTCCAAAGGCTGGTGCTGGGACCTTGATCTTATAGAATATGTGTGTCTTGATGTGAAGTCCTTGCGATTCGCAGCCCTCACACAGATCATAGTCCACGCAGTTTGCACACCGGTATCTGATCCCTCTGATCGGCACAATCCCACAACTATTACAAGCACATCCCCGGTGAACGTATGCGTTTCGTCTCGTAGCATCCTCAGACACACGGAATAGCAGCTGCACAATATTCTGGCCGCTTCGTTGGTATGGTTGTGCAGGCTCGGTCCAATTGAACTCATCCTCCACTATAGTCTCTCCGTCGGTCAGAGTTCGCGCCACAATATGCCCTTCCCCATCGTTCTCGATTTGATCATCTGTGAACAAACCAGACGGATCATCGTTTCCGTCCCCTTGTACGGTGTTTCGTCTTCGGCGTCGATGGACCGCGTTGCTGCGATGCAAGCCCGCACCGGGCAGAGAAGCAGATTCAGCTTCGTAAGCTGCACTGCTGTAGAAGTAGTATCCGGCGTAGACAGTGGCGACTGCTGCGACAGCTAACACTGTAATGCGCGATCTCGAGAGCGTGCTCGAGGCTGCAGAGGATGAGGCTGACATGGTCAAGAAAGTCTGCAAATACTGGCGTGCGAAGAGAATTTATCGGCGCAAGTATGTGGGCGAGGACGAGGACTCCATCGTTATAGGTTTTCGGGAAAGAAACTCGCGAGGAAGGTTTGAGGAAAGTGATGTTGCGTGTTTTCGCGAAGTGATTGGGTTGTCGCCGCGAAAGGCGAAATCTGTGTTGAAGACAGCCTCGTGGCCCGTGCTTTCTTTCTTCACTTCCAACAACGCCTCTTCGTGCACCTCACATAAAACAAAGAAACGCCCTGGACGATATCCTCGTGGCCTGGCCTCCTTTTGAGAATATAATTTTGAATTCTAGTTTATTTTGCTGTTCTAATCATATTCAAGTAGGATCCACTTTGTTCCCGTTACGGCGCTTCTGAGTTTCTCTTCCCTTGCGTCAGACACGTTTCCTTCCCTCGATTCTCGAGTTCCGAGTCCTTTAGTCAAGTGAATCTCTTTGGAGTTTGCATTTAGTTGTTCAATTTCGGCCCAAGGCCCCAAGTTTGACAACTCTGCAATGGACCTGTCTAAAATCTCCCAACCGTAACATCGCGGCTCCGCTACCGACGCAACAAGTGAGTGTTGTCCCGCGCTTGGAATTTCTTTCATTCTTGATTCGTCTGGACCTCAAATTAAGGCAAACGCTTTGATCCACAACGTGGATATTCTGCTGCGGCTGAATGGAACTTCACTCTTTAAGCTTAAAAAATTCCTTCGATCTTGAAGGTCTAACCCAAGTCATGGCAGCCGTACTAGCGTACACCTTGGGATCTGCATCTGTCACTTGTATGGGATTCTCTTTTCCCCTGTATCCACTTCTGAGGAACCCTCTCTCTTCTCTATTTCTGTTGTATTTCGTATCCTCATTCATTGTACATACATACTATTCCGAATGGATCTGCAGCACTTGCTCTATCTCATACTCCGGCTTACACTCGCTCGGACATATCTTCTTTGGATGAAGAACAACCCTCAATGTGAAACGCGATGTGGATAATTGGCTCTATTGCCATTTTCATCTGCTCCGCATACTCACAGTCATTTTCTGTCCCATCATGCGCGGTACGTGTCAGTTGGTATTAATTTACAGTCAAGTTCCAAGGTCTGATTACTTTCCTAGTCGAATTGCCTTTCCAACAACAGCGCCTTGGGCGGGAGTGCGCTTCTGGATGTTACATGTGTCTGCAATAGCCAAACATTCGTCAACTCACTCTCCTGCTGCCTCCAGGCATCGTGCGGTAATAGCGACATGGTCGAGTCCATATCGTCAGCACAGCAAGTCTGTCCCAACAAAGGAGTTCCAACCGTCCTCTTCCCGCCGTGTGTCAGCCAAAATGGTACACAGGTGGCAGTCGTTCCAAGTGCTACTTCCGCCACTTCCAGCGTCTCGTCCTCACCATTATCCACTAGCCAAATCATTAGCTCATCGAGCGCTATTCCGGAAGCTACCTCGCTTGGGCCTGCTTCGCAACCGTCCTCATCTTCGCAATCTACGTCATCTAGCTCCCTCAGCAGTCAAGCAATCATTGGGATATCCGTCGGTTCAGCTGTTGGTGGCATCGCAATCATCGCACTCATGGCACTGTGTCTGATCAAACAAAGAAAGAATAAGAAGAGCTAGTGGACGAGCACAGCCAGATTCCCAGACCCCAGTGTGTCGCCCTGGAAGTGGGAAATGAAGAATAGACAAGCCACTTTGTTGAACAACAGTGAGAGTCGAAACAGCCAATGGAGCTACCGGGGACAAGAACAGAGATTGGGACTGCAAGGTAGCGATTGCTGGGCTTGAAGCTGGGACGGAGGCGTTTGGAGTGAGAGATGTACACGTATGGTCGTTGAGCTCTTTTAATGATAATGAAGAAGGGCAAATTGGGTCGTTGACCTTGTTTCACCCGGAGAAGAAATACCATTCGCCTCCCTACGATAACTTAACGAGTAGTGTCGAAAACCGGATTGTAGAATGCAAATAAATCCACATCCACGCCGAAAGGGATAATCACAATCGAGTAGTAAGTCTCCTCGAGATATCCATGTCTCTTGATATAAAATCGAGCATCGTCAAGTATGAAGAAAGAGCCTATCTCATAGGCTTTCTCAAATGCTGGTGTGAAATCGCCGTCCAGAGCGGGACCCCTTCTAAAATCCTTCTCCAACCCGTGACTGGAACCCATGGGTCGCAGCTTTGGATTTTCGATGTTTATTAGTAATCATTAAGGTTTCCCCCAAGCGGGTAAAGATCTCAGATGAGGGGACCACGCGATTGAGAGGCTGAGATTGCCTTTCGCTAAAGCGCGTCGACAACCAAGAATTCAAGGTTCAGCCACCTCGTCATAGCAGCCACAGCACGAGATGAACCTCTTGCGAAGTCTCAAATTAGAAGGAAGGTTTTGTCGAACATCCACTTGCTTCTTTCATTCGATCGGACATGTGGTCAAATAGAGTGGTTCAACTTAGCGGAACAGTGGATGGTACTCCTTCGTGAAAGGGCTCGCTTAGCATTCTCGGAAAGCATTCAGGAGCTATCGACTCTAGTACTGGTATTGGCAGACAGAAATCTTCTTCTGTTAGTAAACTACTTCGTCGTTACTAAGACTTACTATAATTTCTGTATAAAATGCTACTCTCATATAAAAACTTATCAAAATGTCAGGACCTCCTTTCCACAAATGACGGTCGGTCCGCTCCACGCCTTCCATGGCCACCTATATACACTAGATCCACAGACCGCCACAGTCCCACAGACTCCAGAAAATACACCTTCAAGGGTTTCTCTTACCTTCCAATCTCGTTACCTTCCCTTTCCCTCTAACCTAATAGTTATTATTCGCCTCATTATTCATCCTCTGCCTATCTATCTCATCTCTGAACGCCTCATTCCTCCTCTACTCGTCTTCCCGATTCCGCCGGTCATCATCGTCACTGGGATTTCCATTACAGCACCCTTTACAGAAACACCACGCGAGACCGAGGATAGTGGGAAGTACTACACCTCCGCCTGCGCCACCGCCAATGCTACCCCACGGTGTGGTGTTTGATGAAGGGGTGGAGGTTGTGGTTGAGAATGTGGAAGCTGTCAGAGACATGTTAAACAGTTTAATAGTCGAAAACGTGGCAAGTTTAAGCAAAATTCGAGAAGGGTGCTGTCGCGGGCCCTTGGGGTAATACATCCTCACTTTCCCTCTTCATGGCACAGCCACAATTCCCTCTTCAGCTTCGAGAACAATCAAGTCCGCCCAAAAGCCTCGGAGTGCCTGGAGACTATCCACTTCTAGCAAATGCGTCTCATATTCAAGGCATCATATTGGTTGTCTTGACATCGTGACTGCGGCTGAGTTGAACTGAGCGCCCGTCTCTGCGTGTCAAGCTTGTCAAGTTATTGCTTAGTCAGTGAGTGGATATTATCACTTGCGAGGCATAGTGAAAACTCTTATCTGTATCATAGAATATTGTCTTATCATCAATTGACCTATTCTGCCGCTAATTCATCCATTCTGCATGCCATTTAATCTTACCACTGCCCATAATCTCAACACTGCGGGGTTGAGATGCGATGTGGGGCTTTGAGTTTGAGCTGGAAACCCCACAACCATGTCCCCAGGTTTTCTGGGCTCGTCCGCATGCAATTCATCCGATAGGCGTCAAGCCCTACCATGGGTCGGCAGTATTGGCCCCGAGGTGGAGGGAACTTGGGTACTCAGCTTTTCGAAAGCATTTGCTTCAAATTTTTTGACTCCTTGAAAAGACTGATACAAGCGGGGGAGGAGCTATCTGAAAGTCGTAAAAGAAAAACGGCAGACTTGAATCCTTTGCTTGAGCAAATAACAAAGTGAGAATATGGGTGTCGCAATCGAAGCAAACGGGCACTCTGCTCCAAAACCAACGGGAATAGAAGTCATTGTGGTAGGAGCTGGTAGGACTATATTTCTGCCATGGGAACTGAGGAGCAGCTTACTGACGCAAGTCACAGGATTCGGAGGCCTCACAGCAGCAATAGAATGCCACCGTCAAGGCCACAAAGTATCCATCTACGAGTCCTTCCCCGAGCTCAAAGTCTTAGGCGACATAATCTCCTTTGGACCCAACGCAGGGCGTATCTTCCACCGCTGGGACAATGGCAAAATCACTGCTCGTATGCGACCAATTTCCATCGATTTGAGAAACTACGGGTTTAAGATCCATAAATATGATACGGGAGAAGTAGTTGCGCATCAGAAGACACCTCCGGGAGATCCTGCGGCACCGGTTTTCAATGGGCATAGAGGCGAGCTGCATGAGGTGGTTTTCAATTATGCGAGGGACGAGTTGAAGATCCCGATTCATTTGGGGAGTAAGGTAGTGCAATATTTCGAGGATGAGGAGAAGGCGGGAATTGAGTTAGAGAGCGGTGAGAAGGTATGTCAACTAACTAAATTATTGAGGTCCAAGCCACTGGAGACTGACTTCGATCAGATCACAACAGACATGGTAGTCGGCTCAGACGGTGTCCGATCAATAGCCCGCACTCTCGTTCTCGGCTACGAAGACAAGCCCAAGAGCAGCGGCTACGCAGTCTGGCGTGCCTGGTTCCCAAACAAAGACATGAAAGCCGATCCACGAACAGCTGAGTTCTGCAATAACGGCGACACGTTCAACGGCTGGATTGGCCCTGATGTCCATTTTCTCTTCAGCACGATTAAGAATGGCTCAGATTGCTGCTGGGTCCTGACGCATCGTGATGAACATGATATTGAGGAGTCCTGGTCATTTCCAGGGAAGCTTGAGGATGTATATAAAGTGCTTGAGGGCTGGGATCCGATGTGCAAAGCTATTGTGGAGAAGACGCCGAGTTTGGTGGATTGGAAGTTGGTGTATCGAGACCCACTGCCAACGTGGGTGAGCAAGCACGGCAGAATCGCATTACTTGGAGATGCCGCACATCCATTCTTGCCGACGAGTGCGCAGGGTGCAACACAAGCCCTCGAGGACGGTGTGACCTTGGCAATTACGTTGAGAAAAGCTGGGAAGAATAATGTGCCGGCTGGCGTCAGGGCTTATCAAGCGATCAGATACGACAGAGTGAAGGCGGTACAGAAGACAGGAGAGACAACGAGAGACATGTGGCATAAGGCGGACTGGGATAAGGTGAAGAAAGACCCGAAGTCAATTGAGCTGCCGAGGGAGGATTGGATCTTCCAGTTTGATGCGCAGAAGCATACTGAAGAGGTTTATGATGATGTGGCAAAGCAGTTCCTTTGAGCCGATGTCAAAACAAGCTCCAACGATAGACAAGAAAGTTCCTTGAACGTTACACTAGCAAATGCCCTTGAGATTAGAATTTGAGATTTCCAATGTCTGTCTTGAGACCGCACCGATTGCAACAGAGTGCATGGGAATGCAACCTCAGTCTTTTCGAAGAGCTTCCTCTAGGCACCAACCACCTAGCTATATACCTGGAAAAGTATCCAAGCAAGATGTTTGGGACCTTGTCCCTTCCTTAACAAAGACTGTAGGCATCACAGATGATGCAGCCCAAATTCGGAAACGCTAGTCGGAATTCTCATTCGGATCAAAATTCACTACTACTTAAGCATACGACACTCGGCAACAATCGAATAACAACAGATCGTCCACCGTCTGAACCACCGAAGGCAGCTCACAACTACATTTTGTGCCCCTATTCAACATGCATGGCAGCCTCAGTCGCAACCTTCGGATTCGACCAAACAACCTCCTCAATGCTGACTCTCGGTTCCTTCTCATCAACCGCCAAAGCCGCGGGGCCAATACACTTATAAGTCCTGAACTTCCGAGCAGGAACCTTATTCATGAACTAAAGAGCCATGTCAGCAGAGTGTCATGCCAGAGGAACCAACATACCATCTCATCAATCTCCTCAAACGTGCGGTTCTTGACTTCAGGAAGGTAGAACCACACCCAAATCGCGCCAATGAAGCAGCTGGGAGTCCAGATATATCCGTATTTCGGACCCCAATTGAGCGCATCAGGGTTAATGAAGTATGGAGCCGTGAAGGTAGCGAGCCAAGCACCGAGGAAACCAAGAGAGGCTGCGAGACCAAAGGTGTATGAGCGAAGTCTTTGGGATGGGAATTCGCCTCCACAGAGCCAGGCATAGGTTGCTACCATGCCGTTGTAGCCTAGGATATACAGGACTGAAACGCCGACGATTGTCTGTATCATGGTTAGCGAGAAGGCATAGGATTGGCCATCGGGAAACGAACCCTTCCAGTGCTCGCGGTGCCGGGAGAGACTGTGTAAACGGCGGCCACAATCAATTGACAAATACCGCATAAAAGCATACCCACGCAAAGGAATATTCTGCGACGACCGTATTTGGTGATAATGGCGCTGTTGATCAAGATGATAACCACACCGGCAGCAGTCAAGATGCATGCGTTCTCAAATGGCTTGCCAATACCAGCCATTTCAAAGAAGTAAGTGCCATATGCTACAAATTATCAGCATGAAACACTCAGGTAAATGGTCTCGAGATCAGCTTACAGATCATATACATAGCTCCAGAAGCAGCTTGAAGAGATACGGCGCCAACAGCAAGAAGTGTTCGGCGACGATCAATAGGATTCCGCCAAATGTCCATTATTTCAGCAGACTGAGCAAGAGCCTTTTCGGCATCGATAGCTGTCTTCATCTCGTGGAGCTCGGCTTCGACCAGATCGGCATACGGTCTCAGCCAGTACAGCGCTTTGCGTGCTGGCTCTTCCTTGTCCATCTGAAGTAACCAGCGGGGAGATTCCGGAATTAATAGCATGCCAATAGAAAGCAGGCAAGGCACGATATAAACAATGCCCAGAGGGACAATATAGGAATTTCTTCCACCAATTTTGACAGTGAAGTTGTCAATGACTGTACCCACAAGCGTTCCTGAGATGGTGAGTTGGAGGCAAAATAGCAGGAACTTGGGATAGCACATACCGATGGAAGTCCAAGACTGGAACGCACCGATCGTGAGTCCACGATACTTAGCTGGAGCACATTCCTTTGGAAGCGTCAATGAGATGTACAGTACAATCCAGCAATGTAAACGTCAATGACTTACCTGCAAGTAGAGCTGAGAGAAGGTCATGAGCATTCCATTTGCAATGCCGATGAGCAATCTGCCAACGTAGAGTCCTCCAATAGTAGTGACTGTCATCATGATGACATTTGCGATGATACACAAAAAGCATGCTAGCCACAAGGACCATCTGCGAGAAAGGTAGAGAGCAATGGGACCTAGCCTGTTTAATTGAGTGATGCAGAGGTGATGATATAGGCCTACCAGCAGCTGTTGAGCTAAGGAAAGCTCCAAGAATCATTAAAGATGAGATCAATTGTTGCCGTTCTGGCGAAATATTGTATCCGATGACAGTGCTGGGATCTTTGTTTCCAAAGACCTAGAAATATCAGAAAATTTTCTTCAGGAGTGGAAAAATCAACCTACGGCCAAGAATCCCGGCATAGCCTGTAGCACAGAGGGTCAGCATATTCGAAGAATGAGTAGAACGTGGATAACTCAGGATGGAGTCGGAGTCAACAGAGTACACGGGTTAAAGTAAAATCAAATTCCAGGATGGAAGATAAAGAGCACGGTTTTGACCTACCTGTAAGCCTGCAACGATGCCAAAGTCGATGCCATATTGGAATGGGCACATGGAAACGAGTGTGCATGCTGCGAGGCATTTCCAATGTGCCTTGAGGTCATCCTTTCTTTGAGCTTCCGCCATTGTAGGTTCTTGCGCCGGCTTAGCTAGGTAAGAATGTCCGACGAAGTCACTCTATCGTACGAGAAATCTCGTGAGATTGATAGAACTAGGGTTCCAATGACTTGGGAATGAAGACACGAGATATAACAACCTCAACTCTCAACACTACCAAGCGTTGTATTGGAGAGTAACTGCCGGCCCCTGTCTGCATACAGGCGCGGGGTAAACTGGGGGAGGGTGTGGGGCGAGACCATCAAACTTTGTCAGGTGGTTGGTCAAATTCATCCCAAGTCTCGAACTTCTTGGTTCCTTGAGCACCTGAGTCCGACGCTCTAGTCACAAAATGCGGCCTCTGTAAGGTCGGAAGCATTGAAGCGATGGGCAATTCATATTTGCCCCTTAGCGAGCAACGACAATACTGACAGAGAGTGAAACAAGTCAACGCTCCCGTCCAACACGGGATCTGTCCCAATTGGCCGTTGAATCCCAATCCAGAACCAAATGGCGTTGCCAGGCGCAGAATCTGTCCGAGTCCAGGTTTTCAACGGATCACTGGCGAGTGAAAGACAAAATTAGAGAAATTTATTGAATCACCCTCATTTCAGAGTCATGCTGAATCCATGATCTCGGGAGCTGCTCGGGGATCCCCCCTGAAGTTCCCTTCAGCGGCTCAGCCCCACATCCGCACCAATATAGATCTTACACTCCGTGTGGGGAAGTCTGGGGAAACAAGGGGGCACGAGAAGGGCGTGAAGGTACCAGAATTGTGGTTGGCGTTGCAGAACCATCCCGAGAGATTTTCAGCACACGAAGAAGGTGATCAGCTTTGCTCCTGATGAACATACACTGTGCCGCCCCTGTGCATGCTGATCAACAGAATGCACAATCTGGGTGGCAGCTTCGTCCAAAGTACTTTTCAGACATTGCTATGCTATTCAAACAAATCTTCAACACAAAGTTTGGAGATCCAGAGCCACACTCGGGATTTTGAAGGACTAATTCCTCGACTTATGGATTCGCCTCAATTGTGTAGAGAAGAACGGAGATAGTAGTGCAGCAATCTGGCTATGGTATTCAAGGAAGAGGTATCGAATGTACCGGAAGATATTCTCGTAACCGCATAAGAAAGTCGATCTGCAATTTGGACGCGTGTGGAGGGGGATCTACATCCTGTTCCCAGAACCTGCGAAGGAAACTTGCTAGAAGGGGTGCTCCACACCTTCAGGCATGTCATCGCAGAAGTCCTAGACAAGAGTGGACTTGAAATCAATTCTCCATTGTTCTCTCGGTATGCGACACTTCTTCCTTGTGGCTCCGTCTGATATTCGGCGTAGGACTGAATCGCAAAGAGCGCATCATGGGGCGACTGAGTTGGTCGAAGTATTGCGTGGCGCCATTGCATTGTATCCGATATCTTTGTGATATGACTGAGACGGGAGGCAAATCTTGCATGACTTGACATTGCACTAGCTGTGTTCCGACGCCTGGGTCTTGGGGTTCACTCACCACCATCGGGTCCATAGAGTCGGGTTCGACAAGATTTTGGGTTTGTATCTGCTAGTAGGATGTGCTAGCTGCAGCTGATCCCAGCATATCTGGTCCATCGAGTATAAGCAGACTGCTTCATTGATGGGTACAGCGAACTTGTTGCGGTTATGTTGCGCTGTGTAGATTGAAAGAACAGTCAGCACGATTGGGGAGGCCAAATAAAAGTTGGGCGTTTCAATTTGGAAGTCGCGGCGCCCTCAACTAGCTGTACACCCGCGATTGAATTTCAATCTTCTAGGTTCCCATTTGTGAACGTGGTTTCCAATGTTTCAGCTTGAACTATAATCCCTCAAATCATTCCTCATGATAGCTCCTCAAATCAATATCCTCCGGCTTCTTCAAATACGGTGTCAAATCCCCTTCGCCATCAGCCTCCTTCTTCGTCTTCCCATTCCCAAACCAAGAAAACCGATTCCCTGGGGAGCTCTTATACGTCCATTCCTCCCACCTCGGATCCTTCCTTACGATGTTGACATGCGATGCACCCCCAGGCCAATGCCCATGAATCCTACCTCCAGGTTTCCCTCCATTTGCCCAGCTACTGCAATTCTCGCTAAACACGGTCTTTGGGAAGAAAGCGTCAGAGTAGGCAACGAAATCATCCGTCGCTGCTTGTGACGGTACAAATGACTTGATGCCCTGCGAGCGAACTTTCCGGAGAAGCTTCGCAATGTATGTGATTTTCGTCTCGACTTGGTTAGGCACCGTGCCACTGTGCCCTGATGCATTGGGTCCTTGAACAAAAAGAAAGTTGGGAAATGAGGGTGAGGCAAAACCGAGGTAGTTGACGGGATCAGGATCCCACGCATCACAGAGGTCCTTTCCATTGACGATGATAGGGAAAGGAGGTTTCATGTCGATATTTGCGCCGGTGGAGCAGATGACTGCGTCAGTCTTGCGTTCAACGCCATCCGTTGTGACGATGCCACCTTTGGTGAAGTGGCTAATTGGCGTTCTGATGAAATTGACGCTCTCTTCAGTGAGAGCTTCTAGGTAGCCAGGGCCGGGAGTTAGCCGCCAACAGTTCGGTGAGAAGTCTGGGACAATCTCGTTCAGCAATTCGGATTTTTAGTTCAATCGCTCTGACATCAGTTTCGTGAACTCTTCTCTTAGTCCAATGTTCTCTTTCGTGCCCTTGAAGAGCGTGCCAAACCTCTGGTAAAACTTCGATTCCAGCTCTTTGCGGAATTTAAAGTATACCTCAGGGCCCTCCAAAGAATTCAGCAGGTCCTCGGGGTAGTACTTTGGTTCCAGGGTCCTTCCTGGGCCTTCACCTCCAAAGGAGCCGGCGATCCAGGTCTTAGACCGGGCGTAGTGATCAATGTGTTTGGCCACTTCTTGTAAGTTAGGGACGATTTGAATACCAATGGCACCATTTCCAATGACTGATATGAACTTGCCGGCAGGATCGAAGTTTGGGTCCCATGCAGATGAGTGCCGAAGATGACCTTTATAATCCTCAATTCCCGGATAATCAGGAAATTTCCAAGAATTGAAGCGGCCGATTGCTGTGATCACAACATCGAAATTCTCGTCACGTTTCTCACCAGTAGCCAAGTGCTCCACATTCAGTGTCCACTTCCCTCTGGCCTCGTCCCATGTCGCTTCGGTCACCTTGTGGCGCAATCGAAGATATTGGTACACATCATACTTCCTTGCCACCCCCTTTCAGTATTCCAAAATCTCTGCTCCCTGAGCATACTCATCGGACCACTTAGTATTAGGTTCGAACGTCGGTTGGTACACATTGGTGGGTATATCGCATCGAACACCAGGATATATGTTTTCGAACCACGTCCCACCAATATCGGCGTTCTTGTCGAAAATTGTCAATTCGATGCCAGGCACTTTCACTGGCAGGAGAATTCCGGCAGTGATGCCAGAGAGTCCAGCTCCTATGACTGCGACCTATTGAGCAGACCAGTCAGCCATGACCGGGTTTGTAAGGATTTGCAAGCTAGTTTACACGAAGTTTTGGGACTACATCAATTGGGTGATCCTCCAGCTCAAACTAATTTGACGCTGTATGAGTAACAGTGCTCGTAGACGGGAATTGGACAGTCTTGGGTTGTTCCTCAGTTCTTGCACTGCACTAGCAGCTCCATTTCCAGTTAGAGCCGGAGTGCTTCCCCTCGGAGATGATGAAAGCACTTGTTGAGATGGCGAAATGAGATAACAGTCTTGGAAAGGAAAAGATTACAGATAAGAAGACGATATGCGGCCCGTAGATCTAGAAAAATTGGGGCATCAATGGCGTTGATTGAGTGATGATGGCGTATTCCCCCTTGCAGATTCGCAAAGCGAGAGCTTCATTCGACGTTTCCTCCCACGTGAATCTGGCTTCTACAACCACAAACACGGGCGAAGTTATCTGATCTGGCCAAATCTTTTAATATTTTGATTTGATCTCATGGCACAAGGATTATGGGAAAGGGGCGCAGCAGCATAGCCTAGCGCGGCGCGACGTAATGGGAACAGGGAAGGTTTCCGGAAGGAGAGGAAAGCAATGGAGGATTAGCCTCGTGGAGTTCGGATGCGTCTTCTTGACCTTAGACTGACTTCAAAATTGGATCTCAAACTTCAGATCCCACTAGCTGCCTTGCAACCATGTCCTCCTTTAAGAAGCAGCTCATCATCAATGCCTTCGCAATGCAAGCTCCCGGGCATCTCAATCCAGGACTCTTCAAATACCCAGGAGACCAAGGTTCTCAATGCAACAACATCAAATACTGGATTGCTCTCGCACAAAAGCTCGAGAGAGCCAAATTCCACGCGATCTTCTTCGCGGACATCCTCGGCGGCTACGATGTCTACAAAGGCCCTGCGAATCTGGAGCCCACAATCCCTGGAGCATGCCAATTCCCAATCCTCGATCCATTGTATAGTGTGCCTGCCATGGCTGCGGCAACCGAAAGCATAGGCTTTGGTATCACGGCTTCAACTACATACAAATCACCCTACGCACTTGCACGCAAGTTTTCGACCGTTGACCATCTGAGAGGTGGCCGTGTCGCATGGAATATCGTGACCTCGTACCTGGATTCTGCAGCGCGCAATTTCGGCTTGAATACGCAAGTTGAGCACGATGAGCGGTATCGCATCGCCCATGAGTATCTGGACGTCACGTAAGATTACAAATTGTGGGAAGGATCTTGGAGGGATGATGCTGTTTCTGCTGCTCCCAAGGGCTCGTATGCGGATCCGAAAGGGTCAGGCAGATCAGCCATAAGGGAAAGTATTTCGATGTCCATGGTCCGCATATTGTTGAGCCCTCACCGCAACGGACGCCTTTCTTGTTTCAGGTAGGGACTTCGAGTGCGGGAAGAAAATTTGCCGCGACGCATGCCGAGGCCATTTTCTTGAATGGGCATACCGCAGAGTTGGTGAGACCGTCAGTGGACTCGATACGTGCGCAGGCGAAAGAACTTGGGAGAGACCCGGCAGGCATTAAGATCATTGCGGGACTGCTGGTCATCGTTGCTGAAACGAACGAGAAAGCGCATGAGAAGTACGAGATGTTGACCACTTATGGAGACAGAGAAGGGGCACTGGCTTTGTTTGGAGGCTGGTCAGGATATGACCTGAGCAAGTATGCGGATGAAGAGGATTTCCGATTCCTTGACACAGCTCCTCCCGCAGTGAGAAGCATGGTCAATCACTGGGCTTCATCTTCACCTGCGGGTACCAAATGGAACAAGAAAACAATCGCAGAGCACCTCATCATGGGCGGTAATGGTGCAAAAATCATTGGGGACCCCAAGACTGTAGCTGATGAGCTGGAGAGATGGGTAGAGGTTGCAGATATCGATAGATTTAATCTCTCATACGCCAGTATACCCGAGACTTTCGATGATATAATTATGCATCTGCTGCCGGAGCTGAGATGCAGAGGCATATTCTGAGATGATTATGCCGTGCCAGGCGGAACACTGAGAGAAAGTTATCTTGGAAATGCGGGCAAGTGTAGGTTGACTGAGACTCATCCGGGAGCCAGGTATTTCTGGAAAGCGGGCGAAGATGTTCCTGCATATTCGACAGAAGAGGTCAATGGACGTGAGTTCAATAGGGTCTCGAAGAAGAGACGTGTGGACTAGTTTCTAGTCAGGTAGACTTTGTAGCAGAAATTGAGACCGGTGTCTATCTCGACTCACCAAAGAGAGACAGAATCCCTGTGTAACATTCTGGACTTGCTAACCACTCCTAAAGCTAAGGACATTATTAGATTTAGGAATCTAATACAGCATGCCTAGGAGCGCTCTTCCAACCTTTCCTTGCCGAAGAAACAAGAACTATCTCAAATATTACGACGGTTTTGGACGCTGTTTTTAGGTTCTATTTAACTAAGTTCCTTATTAATCCCGCCCACATTAGTTGACCCTATACACCCACGATAATCCCACACCTTTGTGAAGGCGCGGGCAAAGGGTAAAGACTCAATTGATCGAATGCCTATTGTACAAAGATCTAAAGCTAGAGATGGAAGAAGGGAGGGGGAAAGCCCTGACTATATAGCCGGATGGCGGATCACATGATAATATGGGGAGTCAGGGCAAGGTTCTGAACCCGCGCCCTGACAGCTATAGCTTCAAGGTAATCAAGAGAGTCACAAAGGTAAGTGATAATCTATAACCGAGTGAAGAGTTATATTACGCGACTAAATACTACCGATTCGAGGTGTAGTAGCAAGGCTACTTATAGTGAAGAAAGAAGGGGTGAGGATTACTCTCAGTCTTGGAACCCCTTTAGGTGTTGCGGCTCTAAAATTAGGGCTCTTTGAAGAGTGCGGTAGAATCAGGTCTATTAATGTTTCTAAACTAAAGAAAGAAGAAAGGAAAGTTTGAAGGCAAAGCCTTATAATAAATACACAACTAATATCAGCCTAGGCCGCTTCCTTTGCGCGGTCTAGAACGTTCGCTTATTTTGCGTCCGGCTAGTTAAGCGAGGCGGCGATAGTAAGCTCAGAGCTAACCGTGACACCACCTAGTTCTTCTCGACTTTGCATCCATTAATCTCCTCTATAATATTCTTGACGATATGACTAGTCGACGGCATTCCTTAGTCGGTCAGCTTGTTGATATAGCCAATTAAGACCTCTTCTTACTCGTCCGTAAGACATTAGAGGTAAAAAGAGCTAGCCTCCTACCAAGTCTTAATAAAACACCTAACGCGTTTTAAGATTGCACTTCGGTTATATTGAAAGACACGAATTGCCTTGTTATAATCTGTACATTCACCGGCGCGTATTGTAGCAACCACTGCTGTAATCCGTGCTAATTTATCTAGCCATGATTTGAATTGCTGTGGTGGAGCATAAAAAGTGGGATTTTACCCGGGGGTGGGATTTTCTAAGGGATCTCGGTTAATTTTCAGTCTTAAATGGAGAGTAAGAGAATGCAGCAATTTTTGACTACCAACCGACCGAGCTAGACCTTCGCGCCTTTAAACGAACTTTTCTCACCGGATAATAAGGCCAGCAGGACGTGCCGCTGACATATCCATATTATAGTCAATCAGATCCCAACAATACGTATCCAAATTGATTAAGATTCAGAAGTTGAAACTCTTTTGCATGAAAAGGCTCTAATCTCTGCACAGAAGCAAATTTTATTTTTGCCTATTGACCCTTATGGGAAAAGTCACCCTAGGTAAGTATCTTTATTTCAAGTACAGACATTCAAAAATGGCTATATCAGTTGCCCTCTCTTTATTAACCCCAAACAAACCTTTATATTTATCCTTAAACTCCCTACCAACTCCTAACTCAAATGCCTGGAGTTACCTTTATCCTCTAGAAGTTGGATCAATCACCACCCCATTGTGTTACCCCAACGCGAATTCCACGACCGGTTATTAAGCTGGTCCTTGCCTTACTTAATCTGCGGCCTCAACGCGCCCGCTTCACTCATGCCATACCTAGAATGAATATACTGCCTGCAGCGCTTTCCCCAAAATGCCACCGGAATAGCAATACACCCTACAGCCAAAATAAACGCTCCGATCTCGAAATGCGGCGTTGCGAACCCCTGCGCTCGTATCCATGGCGGAATCGCAAAGCTCAACCCGAAACTCGCTATATTACTAGTCCCGACGACGACTATCAGAGCCGCAGCAGCCCAGCGAGGGAAAGCTTCAATGGCCCAGAGCGTACTGGAGGTTAATAAGGTTATAAAGCTGAAATAATTGAGTCCATGAGAGATAACGATCAAGATCCAGTGCCAGTGATTCTGCCCAGCGAGGCCATAGAGTATGAGACTTGCAGCGCCTGCCAGGATCGGTAAGATGAATGATGGGAGGTAGTGCTCGACATCACGTACTCCTCTGTTACGTATAGTGAGGTTGAGGGAGATCCTAGCTGTCATGACGCCAGAGGCTGGCCATGCGAGGGCCGCGCCAGCTGTGGCGGAGAGACTGATTAGGGCGATAGCACGGGTGGGGAAATAGTAGGGGGCCCCGTACAGAAGATTGACATAGGTCGCGGAGATCGAAACGCTGCCGCCTAATACTAGCGAGTTGAGGAGTAACAGCCAGAATATGATTGGGTTGAGTGCACACAGCAGGATTTGTGCATAACATGCCTTCATGGCTTTCCACCCTCCTCTTTTACCTGTTCCCCAAACCCCAAAATTTTTCATCACTGCCACTAATGCCATCTCAGGACCCTCTGGTTTTGGTTCTTCACCAGTTACTTCATTCCATCCTTCATATAGCGTCACTTCCTCCGTCGAGCTCTGCGCCAATACGTGTCCGTCGAAAGCTATAGCTGGGCGGTGGAAGAACGTTTCTGGGCAGAAGACAAAGGCGAGTAAGATCGCCATAAAACAGGGAGGAACAAAGACCCAGTAGAATGCACGCCAGGTACCTAGGGCGCTGACGATTTCAGGGATTACCGATAGGATGGCGTTTGAAAGGGCAGCACAGAGGGACCAAAAGCTGGCGAGGGCTTGAGGGCGTTGGTGTGTGAATGTGAGATCCGTTATTATAAGGAGGGCCTTTCTTGACGTTAAAATATCTTCCCGAAAGACAGCACTATGGTTGATGATTATTACGATATGGACTTACAGTGCTTGAACATACTCCCACGGCTAGACCCTGCAAACATCGTGCACCTAAATGCTGATAAAAACTCCCAGAAATTCCGGCCCAGCCTGTCGCTACTGTTAAAATAACTGTACATGACAAGAAAACAGGCCGTCTCCCTACTGCCAGCGACAATGGGATCCAAACAAACGCCCCAATTCCCTGGAAAAGCGAGGTGCATGACACTAATACATCCAGTTGAAATGGTCTCAATTCCTACACAAGTTAGATCTTGTCCATAGGCCTTCTTCTCTCCACATTCCCCAGTTTTCCTCTCTTTCTTTCCATCTTCCAGTATCACTAACAAGCTTCAGTGTAAAGGGAAACTGGGCTCAAATACCTCGGGAACGTACTCCTCTTCTAGCGCAACGAATAGGAGACTCAAGCCCTGCAACTGCACCAACCCAACAATTGTGAAGAAAAAGAGAGCACCCAGCGCACAGGCTCTCTTCCATAGCGTCCAGTTCAGTGGGTCGTCAGGAGATGGTGAGGGGATTGGCAAGTGTAGCGTGCGCCCATCCGAGGTAATGAGGAAAACGCTGCCAGGGAGGAGAGGGGAGGAATTATATTCGCTCGAGGGTGCAGAAGACATTGCTTTCCACTGGAGTTCAGAATAGCCTCCAGATTTTAAGATTCGAAGGTTTCGGTTTTCGGTTTTTGATTTTTGGCTCCATACACACAATAATTAAATAAGGGAATTATAGAAGTATCTCTAGCCCTGGGAAGCTTTTACGGCCCCGCCGGCCCCACGTGCACGAACCACCTCAATGGAACTTTCCTAAACCATACTCGCTTTTATTTCCTGTTTCAGGTAACTGTAATTATGAGGTTGTGCTTCTGAACGACGTAATCGTCAGCGCAACCTACGTGCACCCCTTTCATGCGCCACAGTTACCACCATCCGCATTAATGCTGACGGCAGTTACTCTCGAGCAGGTCATCCAATGATACTGCCCCCGTCAGACCCTTGTACAGATCCCCCACATGATATACTCAGCCTCTTATAAGCCGGTCTATATGCTTAATCATGATCAGTAGGGGTTGGCCTTATAAATTGTAAAACTCGATTTATACCGTACAAGCATGCCGAGGCCGGCGAAACTCGTACACGAAACTGGCCCTTCGCAAGCTTTAAGAGTTATATTCACTCGTAGTATCGCCGGCTTACTCGCTCTACTTATACTCTACAGGCTCCACAAGGCTTATAATAGATTAAGCTTATTCAAATCATTTATTACTTAGAAAGACAATAGTTATCTAATTGAATGCATAAATTATATAACCTAACTATAAACGCTAAATCGGCCGATATTTATAAAGAATTACTTATAGCACTCATTAAATAACTATAACAAAGCACTTATTGATAATATGTTTAAAATATAGCTAGATTATTAAGAAACACCTCTTGAATTACTCTTTTTAACCTCTTTAACAGGTCTATTGTAGGAGGGCAAATAAACAGAGCCTAAATACCGCACCTACATCACGACTATAGCAGATCCTAGGCTATTAATAATAATATAACAAATAAAGCAATACGCGCAGATATAATATAAATAACTTAAATAATCACCTAAGGAATATGAAGGGGGAAAAGTCCTTGATTGTTATAATCTAAGAAGCGAAAGCTAATAAACCATTAATCGTATGCTCCCAATTAGCGTAATCACATGATGAATAAGAATCTTAATCGTTATATGATATATGCTGAAGGTGGTGGGGAAGCAGCGAAAACAAGGTGCAGTGGTGCGCCCCACTACACTATAACCTGTTATTAGCTCCTATAAGTATAGATCCACTCTGTAGCCTTAATATCTATATAGGCTAGGAAGTAAATAAATCTCGTAATATTAATCTAAAGGCTTTTAAGTTAGTATAATTTTGTAACAGCCCAGTTATTGCCAACTCGCTTAGTCACCTGCCCTAGTTTACCGCGTTGCGCTAGCGAGAGCCA
>AYLM01003191.1:0-18142 GCA_001625345.1 Cairneyella variabilis
CCCCCCTAATCCAACTCCCTTAGTGCCACTGCTGTAACACAGTTCGCCTGGATACACTCATTCCCCTTAAGTGACGCCGTCTCTCCTAGCCAGAGTATATATTCAAGTTCAGTCTGAAAAGACCGCTGGAAATGCTTCTGAAGCCACTCTTGCCCCCCTGGCCGATGCCATAGCAGAGTGGTATCACCATGTCTGGAAAGCGGCATTCCACCTCCTTATGCTTAGGGTCGGCAGCGCGGCAAATGTCCTGCGGCTGATAGCAGTTCCAGCAAACAATATACCGCTGAATCCACTCTTTTCCCTCTCCCTTCCGCGTCTAGTAAGCTTTATTCTTAGCGTGGATCCAGTGGAACCGGCGGGAGCATTGCTGCGGCGTATGGTTGAATCTGCGGCCCTAGATCCGGCAAGATAGGCAAGTGCCTAGCATAACCTTAAGGTCGCTCTCATAGCTGTCAAGCGCCTGGTCTCGCACATGGTCCTGCCGCAGAACCTCTTCCGGCCCAGTAAAGGCCATCTCTACCTGTCGTGGAAGGACAAACTTAAGGTCGACAGGGCGGGGTTCCGCGTGGGGCTCTAAGCAGACCTGGCACACCTCATCACCTTGCATACACCATCGCCAATGCGGCTGAGCGTCAAGGAACTGGCTAAGCACCCCGCGAGAGCAGTATTGCTAAGTCAAGTACAGCTGCATAGCTTCCTCATCTGGAGGCAGCTGCTTATCTAATTGCGGCTTCCATGTTACGCTAAGCATAACTATTGAACAGGCCTTGATACCATCCCGGCCTGCCCTCCCTGACTCTTGTGAGAAGTCGGACATCTGGCTAGGCGCATTGACGTGGATGACCCAGCGTACGTATGGATAGTCAAACCCAGGACCAAGAGCAGACGTGGCTGCAATCGCAGGCTGGTCTGCCGTGCTCAGCCACTGCGTGATAATGGCCTTCTTCTCCTCCTCGGACCCGGACTTGGATGTATAAGAGAGGCATCCAAGGAGGTCGGCTAGCTGGCCTGCCTCTTCCCGGGTCCGGCAATACAGAATGATCTTGTCTTGCCCATGATGAAAGAGGTCCTTCCGGGGCCAGCAGGACTGGACAAGGCGGGCGGCTTTCTCGACGAGGGTGCCTGCTCCCCTCTCACGGGTGACAACGTACCTGATATTCGGCCGGTTCGTGGACTCCCTGATGACCTGCGGGCGGACAAGCTTGTTGCATTCCACAAACTCCTCTTGCATAACCGGCGGAAGCGTAGCTGTCAGCCAGACGCTCTGGGTCCTGATCTGCCGGACGTACCAGCCTAGCTGTGACATGCATGGGCGGTAGTCGCTAGCTGTGATAGTGAGGTGGCACTCGTCGATAACAATCCGGTCTAGCCTCTGCCGGCTGACGAGCGTATGGGCATACTCAAGAAAGCTCTGCGTACATGCGGCTTCTGCCGACACGATGACCAGCGAGGCTGACTGCCGACAGTCCAAGGACCAGATCAGGGGTCGGATGCCTACCTCGTGAAAGCGTCGTAGCAGATCGCCCCGGAGAGCGACCATTGGGAGGACGAGGATTGTGGTTCCGGCATCTGCAACTGCAGCCCCGACCATGACGATGAGGCCCGCTGTACTATATAGAACAGATTTCGCCGGTTTGTTAATGCTTATATAGTAGTTGGTAAACACCTTGTTAATAGGTTCAGAAGCTCAATGTTCTCCTAATACTAGTCAAAGAACTAGCTAAAGGTATTAGCGTCTAAGCTGTCTGATACAGTCCGTCTATTAATTATCTACTGCTTGGTTAATTCTAAATCCAATCCTCTAACTCTGACCCCTTCTCAAACGCCTCAACCCACCGATCTAGCTGACCAAATACCTGTACTAGAACACTCGCGGTATAATGCCGCTAACTGGCCTTTCGAGAAAACCATTCCAGCATTAGCTGGGTCGCCCGCTCCACGTCCTCCGTACTTAATATTGCGCTTGCTGACCATATCTCTTCGCTCCGCATCCACATATACATTTTGTCCACAACGATATCAGGGCCAATGACCATTATAGCCGCCACAGCCTCCCGTACAATCCCGCTATATAAGCACTCTTTCTTGCCTTGTATACTATCACTACACGTTTCTTGTGGCACTGCACAGGCTTGGCACTCGCTTGTCGTGAACTTGATCTCTTGAAGCTTTGCAATCTCTAAAGTAACCACCTCCCGCTGCTTGTCCTGGCACACCTCCAGCTCGTGATATGCATCGACATGGTGGCCTAGCCTCTGTCGAATGTAGCATATGGGACACTTCCCTAATCACGACAGTAGGCGAGTGTCTATATCAGACCAATCACGGCCCTCGCGTTGATTTCGGGTTATATCAGTCTGCCGCTTCTGCTCCCGTACTATAAATGCAGCCTCATCAGCCGAATTATTAGCTTGAGACGCGGGCCCAGTTGATGTAATCCAGCTTAAACGTGGATAGTGATAGCCCTAATTGTTACAGTTCAGGCGGCTCCAAGCTTTAGAGACTAGCTAAAACACCTCCATAACCCTTAAAGCGCACAAATCATTCCCTACTGTTCGCTCACTTAGCCACTAGCAGACCCTATTAAGGTTTCGTGAATGGAGCTATGAGTCCATCCAAGAATCAAGTTCTTCCCGTACCTTAACGGCCTCTTTAAGTGCAGTCACAATAGTGAAGACGACAACTCTATTATACTGACACTTCGATCCAGTCGCGGCCCACTCGTTCGACTTCCCCTGCTTCTAACGGTCATAGAAAAGTTTTGGCACTAGGCATACAAGGCAGCTCTGGGTGTCTGCATCTGCGAGTCGCTACAGCCTAGTTAAGAATAACGGCGCCTAAGTTTGAACAGTATGATAAAGACGATTATAGCAGTCATGAGTTGCGTGGCGATCTCTGGGCCTTATAGGGTTCCCTTTGAAGTCACATACAATGCAGCCCTGGCTCCACACATCTAAACACCTCTTCAGCTCTCGTATAGCTCTTTGCTCGTCTGGGCGCAACTCCTTCAGATCGAAGACGCTGTGAAATTGCCGTGCCTTGTTTATCTTGGCCTCGATTCGTCGGTTATGCCGACTCCAGGAAGGCCACGACGCTCTTGGCCAAGAGAGCAGCGACCCGTCAGTACCGGCAGCGCTTGGGATCATATCTGGCTCATCCCAGTCGATGGGAGAGTCGCCCTCGTCATCAGAGACAGGTGTCCCACCTGCGCCACCTTTCCATGCCTCGACCCGGATAATGATGTTTGCTGGATGAGCAGGTCGTTTCGCTACAGGTGGAGCAAGGTTTTCTGTCCCTGAAGACCGTGCTTGGCTCTGGGCGAGCTGAATATTCTCGATATTCGGCGGACTCTGATACCGGGGTAGAGTTCTGCGCTTTACAGGCCTCGTGCTATGTACTTCGTCTTGAAGCTAAGGCGGAGATCTTTGCTTTGGGGATTGAGAATCGATTATCCTATGTGACTGGCGAGAGGGTGGCGATGGGCCCTTAGCACCCTCATATATCACTATAGCCTCTCTGGAAGGCATCACCTTACTAGGCTGATGAAGGAACTCATGCCACCGAGTTGACGCCCACTCATAAACACGTAACAGCGCCGGTTGTAGCTGTATGGGAAAGGCTCCATTAAGCCCATAAGTCGTCGCACGTTGTATAGGCTGATGTCCGCTTTGCCAAGTAAATACCACATTCATGTCGGCCACGGCGGTTTTGTCGTCGAATCGGTTGAATGGCTTATGCACTTCTTGGACATGCTTCTCAGTAATGCCGATAGTTAGTTGGCGATACAGCTGGGTATTAGCCGGGACTTTCCAGACTTCAGCTGTAGCCTTCTTTAGAATCGATGTGTAACGAGAGGAGTCCCAGGGCTTATCAGGGGCTTCTTCCGACCGAAAAAGTAAATGTCTTTACGGAATGGACTTAGGCAGGCCAAGATAGCTGGATTGTTCCCATCTCAATATTTCTAGGAACCGTCGAATATAGACGAGATACTTATAAACAACCTGTCCGCCTCGCACACATAAGAATCGAACCATATTAAACTCACGATTTGTGGACCGCTTAGCCTTATAATGTCGAGTAACAAAATCATAAACCTATTATAGATATATAACCCGCGCTCTATAAACGAGCTATTTTCATATTCTAGGCTAGAGAGCTCTAATACTCGCGCAACTTGTCCCTTAGCGGTCTGCTTTACGCTAGCGATTATCTCTTAAAGTGACTCTGCCTTCTTACGATAGAGGAAAATAGCTTTCCAGTCCTATCGATTCTTATAAAAGAGTCTATTGCGATAGATAGTACAAGCCTTTGTTAAGAGGTTAAGATATGCGTTAGTAAGCTTATTAGCCGGATGCTAAATGAAAGAAAAGCTATATTAAGTATCAGTCAAGTCATCCTTAATCTTCTCTAAATCGATCACTAGGTCCTAGTTAAATATCAAGTCGTTATAAAGCTCTTCGGCCTTTGCAAGAAAGTGCTCAGCCAGCCCGCGGAAGCTCTTTATAGTCAGATTAAAATCGTCTCTATAGGACACGGTCTCGCCGTAGTCGCTCTAGCGGAGTAGGAAGGACGGTGGATCTATATATACTATAACACGGTTAAAATCACGAAGACTTTGAAACTCCTCTAAAGGTGTTAGGGAGCCTATAATCATATACCTCTGCCATATGATATCGAAATGCTGATGCTACTGGAAACGCGAACGCTGGGGAATGCCAAGATAAGGATAGGGGCGAAGTAATAAGGCGTATTCTAAGAAAAGCAGCCGCTGAATATAAATAAGGGTAAAGAGATGCGGTATAAATTTCTTAACGGGTAAGAATCCTTAAGCGTATATAATAAAACTAAGAATACTATTAAAGTAAACTAACAGACTCGAGCTAGGCTAGCTATTAACGAATTCCTTAGTACTAAATGTGATGCTTAGTTAAAAGACCAGCTTTAGAAGTTCATCTATAGCCGCACTAGCACTATCAAACTCCTCTTCGTCTTAATACTTATCTTCGCTCTTATAACTATTATTATAATCATCCTCCTGCCCTTTATCGCTATTGTTATCGTCTTCACCCTCCTTCTTAATGCCTTTATCGTCTCTATCACCCTCTCTCTCGTCAGTCTCATATTCATCTCTATCGTTAATTTCCTCTTCTTCATCCCCTTCTTTATTCCCCTCTTCCTCTTTCGCCACGCCCTTAGTATTCCCACTAGCATCTTGTGATCTAGGCCATCTGCCCTTAGTAAGATTAGTATCACTTCACGCCCGATACTCTTAGATCGCCCGCATCTGGCGTATCTGCTCTTTCTTAAACCGAATCCCTATAAGTTTACGTCGCACGCTTACCGGCATTTAAAAGGCGTGGAAGATAAAAGCGAAGAAACGCTTCTTAAGCTGGCGATACTTCCTCTAGCTCGACTTTAGTATAATGAGGGTAAACGGCTTAGGGTAGTACGTCTGGGGCTTAGTGCTTCGGAGCTAGTAGAAAAGCGTACGGCCAGTGCGCTATATAGTCTCCTCATAACGATTAAGCATATGATCTACGGCTATTATTAAAAGAGCAATCTTAGCCTTATTATCTTACGGACTCGCGAGTTCTAGATCTGCAGGGTTCGAACTTTGCTTAAGGATGTGATCTGTTTAAAGGGGATTCTATAGCATCTTTATAAGGCTCTGTAAGATATCACGGCGGAACCCCTAATATGTGATCTCCTATTGCGTTCTCTCCATCTACGGACGTGTTCTGGCTAGTGTTAGTATAGCTGTATTCGTACTATATATCCTCTTCTGTTCTTCGGCCCTTGCCCGCTCTCGCTCGTGTACTAATTATATATGTTCACTCGCACCTTTATTAACAACTAGCCGAACTATACTCCCACCCTTCTTTATAATCCAATATCGTTGAGAGGCGCTGTGAGTCCAGGTCTGAAGGTAGACATCGTTATAGAGATCACCAATCCTCGCACGCGTAGCCTGGCGGCCGCTTAAGTGCTCCTTCGAGATATGCTTCGTAAGTTCATAGTAATTAATGGTGCGATAAGTGCAGTAGGCAAAGCCTTTATACACTTAAAGTCGAGGGTGAATGTCAGCGCCATCTTCCTATAGAGGAAGTTCTATAGGATTGCGAAAGCCTTAGGGGTATTAAGCATTTAGGTGATGTGTAAGACCTTTTCAATTATATTCTTAAATATGGTGCTTGTCCTATAGGTGGGACGTGACCTGGGATCGCTTAACAGCAAGAGCATACCCATACTCACTTCGACCACAGATTAGAAGCTGCTTAATTAGGTCTATATAGAGCTGGAGGCGTGTAAGGAACGGGTCGGGAGGAGGTTCCATGTTAAAACGAATCAATATAAGTGATGTACAACAGTGTTCTCTAGAGTCTACTACATAGTAGTAGTAGTAGTAGTAGTAGTAGTAGTGACTGGTAAGTTAAACCTAAATCTAGGCCAACGGAATCGCTCCCCAACACCTTTCTAGTTCTACAGCTCCTCGTCGGTGCCAATTCGATAGGCATTCCCGATGCGCCACCATCTCCCTATTATTTCTGTTGAGTTTCCAGGTGCAATATACTGAATTGACTGACTATTTACAGTGGATATGGAGCCCGTACTTATAGGGCCTGTGACTCAATCACTGTAGCGTACTGCAGCCTATAGGCACCCACTGTAGCCTACCAGGCTACAGTAGTCCCTACAGGGCCTAATGCCTTGTAATATTTCCAACAATTTCTTCAGTGCAAGCTGTGAGAACATACTACTACGGAAAGCTAAAATATTCTTAGCATAAGATTAAAAGAACTAAGTGTCAGATAGCGCAATACAGCCCCCAAGTCCTGTGCTATTTTTGCCCTCTCTATGTCTAGGTAGTGCTATCGTCAACCATGTTTGATGCCGACCCTGATGAGGAAATCGACTCTTTCTCACTCTCCGCGTCGATGCCACTATTTCGCTGCATAGCATTGCGGGCTGAAATGCGGTGTTGTGGAAGAGGAGAGGACGGGTTTGCGATCGAAGGTCTGATGAAAAATGAAGTAAGCAAATTGAGTTTGTCGGTCTAGATCCGATATTGCGGGGCCTTACGAGTAAGATACAGTAGACCGGTCAGGTTTTGATGATGACGAGGGCGGTTCAGTCTCCTCTCTAGGGAAAAATGCATCTGGTGATGCTTCTCTAACATCACCCGAAAATATACCCGAGGATGTTGTGCATTGTTTCAAACAAAGCCCTATCAGCGCTATTGACATATCACGAGGACCGATGAAAGGTTCTGAAACTTCCAGTCGACCATTCCAGCTCGGATCGCGCTTAATAGTAACTGCCTCCTTGTCTGTCAAGATGATTGAACTAAGGCATTGCCTATTGATCATGTAGAAATTGACCTGCGCTAAGACGGTCCGGTAGCATATCAAAAAATCGTTATTAGCCGATTGTCCAAGGGAAGAACTCCATTTCCGGTGGAGTTTAATGTCGCCTAGGAAAATTGGCGGGGACTTCTGCAATGGATCAAAGTAGCTATGGCACCAGATGTCAGGTATCATTGCGTTGTTCTTGGATGAAGTTCCGGACCGTAGACCAAGTGTATATACTGGGCGTCGCTTTAGGCCAGGATATATATTAAATAGGTCGTCACGAGTCTTGCTGATGTCATAGATGATCTGCAATGCTGTATTCGCTCTTTCGATGACGGTCTTGTGTAATAATATCTCTAGATGTCTCTCAGAACAGATGTAGAGGTCAACATCAGGCAGATCCGGACGAGGCACGGCTAGAGGATGATTCTTAACATCCAGGGAGAAGATGAGGTCAAACGTTGTGAGATATGCTTCCGTGCTGGCTTCGATCTTGTCTTGTATATCAACTCTTCTAATGTCTCGCCAATCCCAGAGGTTCGATGCGCTCTGAGTGAGATTGCTTATTGAAGGGCCTTCTTGCTGCTCCGCACCGGGGAGAGGTTGAGATGGTTGATAGGGAAGGTCGAGATAGTCCAATAGTGTTTGTGGCATTTGAATAATATTATCATTCATTGTCCGGACTCGTTTGGACTGGGGGGAAGTTCGGATTGAGAGAGATTCGGGATCTTGATTCGATCGACTTGCCGGGCGCTTTTCGCGTTGTCGGTCTTCAGTACTTTGTAAAGCCATAATAAGAACTTATGTCTTGCCTCGTTATTCAATATTATGGGAAAGAGAAGGAGAGGGTGCCTAGAGCGGCCTACCCCGCTGATGGGGCAAGACACGTGATTCCATCCGCTTAGCTAAGCTTACGGTTTAATCGCGTTGATCGCACCCGTCACTTCATGAACGAAAATAAACACCTATCTGCAACGACAATCAGCAGATTCCAACGAACGATACATTCTCTGCTTAGAACGACAAATCATTGACATGCTATATCGAACGCATGATATTTCCTCTACCGAACGAGATCGACCGAGTCGTGAATAAGATGTCAACGAGTGGTACCAGCCACGAGTCGATTAACCACACTATCTCAATGCCCAGCACTGCAGATGCGCCATCTTTACATGCTGCATGTGCTGGAAAGCGCAAACGCGATTCTGGCGATTCTGAAGGTGGATGGCGCAAAGTTCGACGCGTGGAAGATCTAAGGAAACGGGTCCTTGGGGCGTCTTTACGTCCAGCTTCCCTTCCAACTTTCGAATATCAGGAGTCGGAAATCGAGATTGTCGAGACTATTGGTGACACGCAGCACTACGTTATCTTCAAAATAATAGCTGGTAATCAGTTTTATCATCTTTACGTGGTCAGTATTGTATCGTCCCTTGATTTCATAGTATCAACTACGTCTAACAACTCTCATTTCTACAGTACAAGTACGACTTCGAATCTATTTCACAGAATGGAATCCCCGGGCCTAATACCTTCTACGAAAATTCTCAAGCAGCATATACGCAACTTAACCTACTGCACCTGCGAATGACGAACGTCCCAGCTGTACGATGTCTCGGAGTTGTCGGTCTCTCGAGACCACCTCAGGAGCGATCGGAATCCTCCTCGGCCCGACCACTTTTCCAATCGAAGAAGGGCATACCTGCAGTCTATAAGGACTTCCTCAACCGGCAGACATCAAGTCCAGCGGGTTATACAGACAGTGCTATTCTGGAGAAAGCCTGGAGAAAGTATTTTGAGAATGCATCTGGATCTGTCAAATACGTTTTGCAAGGACTGGTTTTGGAAGAGATTTCCCAGTGGACGCCACTCGTGGACTCGAGATTCTGGTGCAAGGATTTGGAGTTGTGGTGTCAGCCGCCGGGCGGCCCTGCTCCTGATCTCATAGCCAAGTTGATATTCGACAGCCTCAAGACTATTCACAAGGCGGGGATCCTACAAAATGATGTGCTGAACTTGGAAAATATTTGGCTATGCGATGATGGTGGGCAAGGGGAGCTACGAGTCCTTTGGGGCGACTTTAGCTTGGCCCAAGTGGGCAAGTTAAGCAGTAAGCGGTTCTGCTGGAAGCAGGCGAAGGAGTTGAGATGGTGGCGGGGACAGGCCAAAATTCCATAACTATGATAATTTATGCCAAAAAGAGTGAGCATCAAACGTCCTGCAAGATTTGGCCACGGAAGAGGTGAGAGGTGATGTCAGTTGGTGCACCTCTAGGGGTCAGCCAGTAGATCACCGTGCGGGTTCCTAATCGGGTTAGGTCAGGGGTTCCCACGCCTACAGCTAATATAACTGCGAATGCCTTCACTCCATAGAACTGTAGACTAATAAAATTTGTTAGTTGGTGTAACAGTGGCACGTGTGTGAGTCACATGACTGAGTCATCCTACTATGTGTAACCTTTCTACCTAGCTTTTAGTGCTGGAGCCTACGGCTGCCTATCTTTCAGATGGTTGATATAAACCTCGATTAGCTGTAGTCTTAACTAATTAATCGAATCCTGTTTATTGCATACATTCCCGCCAACTGACAACGGATGTCCAGATGAGGATGAGCAGGACGGTTCAAGAACGAGGAAGAATATTCCATGGGGCGCCATAGACGAGCAGCGCTTGCTAGCATACAAGAAAGAGGACAAGTCTTGGAGCTGGATCTTCCAGAAGTTCCCAACCAGAACTCCGGCCGCAGTACGCACGCGCTGGAACATGATCTGGCCCAGAGGCAAGTAGGCTCAAGCTCTATGTACCTATTTGTCCCTTGGCATCTGCTGGGTCGAATGTCTGAAAAGGACCTTATCCTTCCCTCGGCAAGTCTCCTCTATCTCTGTCCAACTTCACAATCCCGCGGACGGGGGTTATTATCCAGTCCCGAACTCTTACCTCATCACAATCAATATCAAATATGATGATGTTCTCAATTACCCTATTTACGATGCTGTTGTACAGATACCATCATGGTGAATTCCTTTCTCGACTGTATTACCATCTGCGGGTTGCATTTCATCACCACAATCTATACTTGCGTTCTTCCGCAAGAATTCCTGACACTCTTTGAGCCGGAGTTCCAACTCGTGATTATCCATGACTGGTGCAATTTTGAAAGCTGTGCTCAAGTCTTCTGTAATGGTATGTTCCAGCTCGACGATTGAGCTGTATCTCTTTCTCCAGCAATTCTGGATGACTTCCCCAAAAATCATGCCATATGTGGATGGAAAATCATTCCAGAAGAACCTCTGCACTTGATTCACCGCGTCCTGAAGCGGCTCAGTTCCTGTCCCAATCGCGAAGATACAAGAGCCAATGGCTAACTGCTCGCTGCCACAACTGGCTATGCACGGCCGGAAGGTCTTCAAGTCGGAAACTTGAGAGAATCCTGGGGTTGCGGTTCGAAGCCGCTCACCAGGTCTGATGGTATCGCCGAAATCGCAAAGCTTGATATGATCTTCTTTCGTGAGTAGGATGTTTGCAGGCCGTAGATCGCCATGGATGTATCCAAGCTCTTCCAGATAAGCTTCTGCTCTGACGAGTTGTATGGTCCAACGAATCACGGTGCTCTCGCTGACTGGCTCTTTCTCCCGGTTTCTGTTTCGAAACTCGAGTGTTGTTGCAAGGCGTTCCAGAAATATACCCTCCGGAATGGCAAGTATACAACGGAGAAGATTAGGATGTTTAAATTTGCGCTCATTGAGGACTTCGTAGATGGCCTTTTCGTGTTCAAGTGATTCAACCCCGGCAGCGTAATCTGCGATGTCAGTCGTGTCAGGATTGTTGTAGCGAATAGGAACCTTTAAAACGACAGCCATATTAATTATATAGACATGTGCTCCGGCGCCTCCAGCGAGGAAATCGTATGGCTTGAGTGAGGCGAAAGGTGTGCGAAGGGTTCGCGACATATCGAAGATTAGGAGTGGAAGGGATTGAGTGGAATAATGATTCTTTTCGTTTGAAATTATTTACCAGTCTGCTGGCTTCGCTAACCGGGCTTGATTGGAGTCTGGTTATGTCATCCGCGACAGTCCGTGCACCTCACAGCAAATTTCAAAACGCCGAACCCTGAGATCAGGTGGGTGGTTGTATTCTGTATGGTTACTTTAATTTGCGATCATGTGCCTGAACCTCCTTTCTAGTACCACCATATCCCCCCGCATTACTCTCTGCCTCATACTGTCCAAATCAAGCCAGACAAGCATCACATGGCGTCTTTACCGACCGTGAGCCGAGATTGTTGTCCTTCCAGACGCCACAGTTGTCTTCGCAAGGTCTCAAGACCGGCTTCCGCGGAATGATGTGTCCGCAAGTGTACTTGAGAGAACTGAGATCTCGGTCACACATGATGTGTTGATGATCGTTGATGGAACTCGTGGGCTTTCCAGCCGTGATATGAGTCCTCGCGAGAGCTTTCTTTTATTCTTGTCAGACTAGCGATGAAATGTAAGATGGCACGGCGGACTGAGACTTACTACACGTCGAGAGATAATGGCCTGAAAGACTGAAGGTACTTGAAGAACAAGAGCTTGACTGGCGAGGCTTACTTTACGCTGAGGGAAAACGTGGGCTTTGGATTTATATTTGACCCAAAAGAGAGCTCGGAAGACTCCAACCTCTGACTCATGCTCACATACCGCAATCAGTGGGCTTTGCTAGAGCGGCCTTCCAGGCTAACCGAAATGTGCACTTTGACTATTCCGCAAAGAGATTACGAAATATGGCTCCTCTGATTGACTAGTATTAGCTGGGCGTAACTGACAATCAAAGTCATCCCTGTTGACGCCCGGTATAAAGTGGATTGTCAGTTGGCGGGGTTCCATGCAATAAACAGTATTCGATTAATTAGTTAAGACTACAGCTAATCGAGGTTTATATCAACCATCTGAAAGATAGGCAGTCGTAGGCTCTAGCACTAAAAGCTAGGTAGAAAGGTTACACATAGTAGGATGACTCAATCATGTGACTCACACACGTGCCACTGTTACACCAACTAACATGGATGGAGAAAAGCAGATCAATTATCATGACTACTCGGCTCGGCCCTTCTTGCGCTAGCTCCGAATAGAGCGTCGATGACTCACATTTACATTCACCCCATCTGGAAAATGCCGCAGCAGTAAATTTCCAGGCCTCCAGCCTGCAAGTGGATGTGGGCCGACGAAAGAAGTGCTGATCAATGATGGCGAGGCAATGAGGGAGGATACATCAAATTACTGTGGGAAGACATGAGCGTAGCAAAGTGAGCAAAGGTGATCGTTACTATGGGCCCATTTTTGAGTTGAATTGCTGTGTTATTATAGACGACCTAAACACATGGATCGCTTCAATTGAAGCATTTGCTGGGATTGATGAAAAGTCTGTCAGAAGGACTTCGACCAGATACCTCGGGGTCGAAGTGGAGGTGGTTCCGCTTCCGGTTAAGTGATGTCTCTTGAAGAACCGGCACCTGCTTCAAAATCTCTGAACGTTCGAAATCTACCAGCACCACATTTCTGGTCTCGGGATTCTATAGTACGTTCGGTGGCCGTACATCACGATGCTCTACTCCACAGTCCTAAAGCTTTACGACTGCCCAGTTTGTTTCCGCCTTGATATCCAGTGACATTCTTGACATTAAATCCTTCTGCGCCTGCTCGCCCCTTTATGACATTAGTAGCATATGCACTATTCTGACCCTAAAGTCGAGGAAGTATGGGTTGATGAGAGAGATGTTCCCAAGGTATACCGGAATGAGCTCTCTTTAGACTCCATCCAGCTGCCGGTAGACTCGCCCTTCATACTTTAGCCTTCGAATGAATGCTTCCACGGTTCCCTTAGCAACAAAAGTGTATCCATGTGAGTCCAGTGTCAATTTGAACAAAGCGCCTCGAGCGCCTTGCTTTCCGAGCGGTTCGCATCCACTGTCAAGGTTTTTTTTAAGTTAATATCGAATATGTTGTGCAAGAGTCTTCTGCTTCAATGCATGACGGTTACCGGTTCTATGCACACGATGTGCGGAGACATTCGGGCAGGCTTCGTCCAAGGGGCGTTTGCACAATCCATCCATGATTGTTCATAGGCCAGTGTACCGCGCTTCAATCGTATATCTCCAGTTTCTTTGGGGATAAGAATCCTATATACGAGCCCCGATGTCTCCGCAATATTGCCTTAACTCAATTGAGATCTTAAGAAATTCAAGCCCTAGTGCCTCCCTAATATTGCCTTAACGTTCCATTTTTTTCCATTTTTGCAGAACTATAGAATGTGTTACATAATGGGTTGACGAAACCGTCTTGATTATTTAAGAATACTGCAAGCATGAGCTACATGTTCGATGAGCCACATCGATTGGCGAAGATGCTAGCTGCAATCATGTATATATTCGTCCTGTAGATATGTGCTTCTCTCCGCGTTGTCCGTATGAGGGTACCATACGAAGAGAGGTCAATTAGTGGGACTTAGGGTCCTGCTTGCAAGCTATGAAAGACATCGATGAAACTTCATCCACTTCAATATATCATTTCTCCCCGCGTTATCCGCATAATGAACTGACAAAGCCATCATAATTATCTATAGGCGTGCATCATACCTCAATCGTGGGCCGCCAGCCGCCTTATGGATGAGGATCTGCATACAAGCTTCGATGCTTTACAGTATTGCTTTAACCAATTGGAGGCACCAACAATAGAGAGGCACCACGCGGAGAAGTTCCATTTTTGGAGAATTGCACAATCCATATGCCATAAACTCCTGCAATAATATCCATGGTCCGAACGTTATCAATGCCACATCAATATCTTGCTTCCCCACATTGCTGCATGGAGAATCGACGAAGCCATTTTGAATATCCAAGGTGTCACGAACTTCTCTGTTCATGATATCGCACTTGTCGACTCGCCGGCTTTCCATCTCATCGTTGTGACCTGTACCAATAGTGAGATTTACAACATGATCATCAGAGGCGCTAATCTGGGAGGCTTAGACGGAATTGATAGCTCAGGTACTAATCTTTGGTATCATGATATTGAAGTTACAAACAAAGATGAGTGCGTTACGATTAAGAACCCCTCGACGTACACGCTTGTCGAGAATATCTACTGCAATTAGTCTGGGGGATGTGCCATAGGCTCCTTTGGATCTGGTACTGCCATCTCAAATATCGAATACAACAATATCTATACCTGGCAGTCGAATCAGATGTATATGATCAAGTCTAACGGAGGCGACGGTTACATCAAGAATTGTGCCTTTAACAACTTCATTGGACACAGCAATGCATACGCACTCGATATCAACGAGTACTGGACCGATGCGGCACTTGCTGCCGGAAATGGCGTTGCTATCAGTGGATTGACCTTCGCAAACTGGCAAGGAACTATCGTCGATCCTAAACGAGCGCCCATTCAGATTCTTTGTGCCGACGCCGCTCCCTGCACTGGAATATCCCTGAGCAATATCCAGATGTGGTCAGACACAAATGCTGCGATACATTACGTTTGTGAGAGCGCATATGGATCGGGTTACTGCTTAAGGGGTTCAGGATCGTCTTCATACACTACCACAACAACTATCTCGACAGCTCCAACTGGCTATAATAGTCCCAAGATGGCAAGCGACTTGGCTGCTGGCTTTGCAACTAGTGCTTCTATCCCAATCCCAGCGATCCCTACCTCCTTCTACCCCGGGTTAGCACCGATTAGCAAGCTCCTGAATGGGAGTGGAGCTGGTGCTAGGAGAGCCACCACTCTAGCTACGGCTACGACCAAGGCTGCCAGTTCGACTACAACGGCAAATACTTCGACAGCGAGTGGGTCCAGCGGGAGCTGCTCAGCTGTTTATAGGCAATATGGGGGTTCTAATTAGACTGGCGTAACGTGTTATGCTTCTGGCTTAACTTATAAGCGATCTACTAAAGCTTTTACTTGAAAAATAGGAATTTGTACTAACTTAGAATCTTTAGGTACTTATTTAAATGCATACTACTCTTAGTGCCTTCCATCCTAGATAAAAGAGAGCAGAACATGTGGCTGGAAAGTCAGATGAAATGAGGTGACAATTTGTAAATAGTGGGCGATTGGCTTCTATATATTCGAACCAAAATCATTGATAATAGGTCACTAGGCCATTTTGTGGGTTATGAGTAACCTCCTAATCCTCCTTAAAAGTTCTAAAAATCCGCAGTAAACCCACAATATTGTGCTGATACTCCTAAACATTAACATCGGAAGCCCCAGCTAGTATACCACCCTCTATCGGGGCTCAATAGAGCGGGCATAGGCCATGAGTTACCCCCGCTCTGCCATCGAGTGCAGATTGTGCGAGAGATTCTTTGAGGTTATAGAGATTTCGATTCGGGGGCTAGTGCTTCTTTATAAAGATGGATCCATACTCACCCATGCCGAAACTCATATCAATCCATTCTGCTTGACTTCCATATCCGTCAATTCTCCTTCTCAATAAGTCGGGAACTGCGCATTCGCCTTTTATCATAATGGCGTTCAAAGAGACACTCATATCTACTAACGCTAACGAGCAATGCTCAGTATGGTAATAGCTCGCCAACTCTCCTTGCATCTTCCAACCCCACTCTACCGCATCTTCTAAGCACAGATGCAATGCGTGATTTGGAATCTTCTGTCTATCCAAATTCGCTCCGTCTACTCGCTAATCTGGCCGTAAGGGATCATACTGAGTATCTCGAGCTCGGGCACCTATTTTCTAAGTCTTGAGAATTAGAAAAACTTATTATGTCTTATTTACAATCAAGAGCATGGGCTTCGTCGGTGGTGGTGTCGCAAGTCCGGAATTTGGGCCGGCCACGGAGTCGATCACAGTTATTACAAATAGTTGAGGTAGGATAGATATGAGTAATGATACTGTATAAGATGATGCCGGATACGACAAAGATAAGAGTGTTTTAAAGTCCAACCCAACTATTATATAGCAATACTATAGAAATTCTCTTAAACAAAGGGTTCCATTAGCAAGATCGATCTTCTAGCATAAACCCTCACTCTCTAATAATCGCAAAAGTTCCCTCCCTTTTCATTTACTGCCTCCTAACATAAGGCGATATTGCCGTCTTCGCCAGACGTTGCGATTTTCATCCGATTAAGCGGTGCTATAAATCGTGACGTGTCTAACCAGACGTCGCAGACACCGGGAATAGATGTCTGAGTATCTTGAAAATTCTGATACCTTAAATATCCTAGTAAGATGCCAAGAAAGTCTCTGATAGATACCGGACTTATGGAACAAGGTATAGAGCAGCTTGATTTATCTCCGACCAATACATCTTCAGAAGAACTAGTCGCCTTAATAAGGCATATCGAATTAGACTTATTGCCGACTAAATAACCGATGCCATCTCTAAGGAGCTGTTCGGGGCTTTTTATTAAGTCTGCAACGAATTTTACGGCTTTTAGAAATGCCTTCTTTTCGTCTTTATAGAGCCATTTTTTATCTAGTAAAGATATACTTGACATCCTTATAGCATCTAGATATGCCTGCCTTTCGTCTTCATTCGCTCATTCATTGTACGATAAAGAATGTTGTGGCATCCTTAAGTTATTCTTATAGGCTGACTGGAGCCTAATATATTCAATAAGCTTATTAAGTTTATATAGAATAGGGAACAACTCATAGATATAGTTTATCAATAGTTGATACGGACCAGACTGTTTTAGTAAGATAAGAGACGGATTTATATAAAGAATCTAACATTCTATAAAAACGTAAAGAGTATTTTCTATAAATGTATTTTGCAATATAAGACTGCTCATATGAATAGTTGCCGTTGGCGATATCAGCACTTCTTTATGAGAGCAGTTAATATCATTAAATCTACGAATTCCGGTCTCCAGTCTTCTAGCCGTTAATATAGTAAGGTTATTAAATCCGTATAGATATTTAAGGTCAACCTTTTATATTAGCACTGAAGTGAAAGCGTTAATCTTATAAGAGGAGAGGGTAGCTGTCAGCCAAAACCTCTAAGCGTTAATCTACTAGGCATACCAGCCTAGCTGAGTATGCATTGCCGGTAGTCAGTAGCTATAATGATAAGATGACACTCATTCAGTATAATTCGGTCAAGCTTTTACTTGCTAACTAGACGTAGACAGCCTCTAATAGCGTCTTAGTATCTCAGCCTATACTATATATAACATTTAAAGACCTAAGTTAAGGATTTTAATTTCACTTTTAACATTAAAAATTCAGTTAGCGCCTTAACTTTAAAGAAGGCGAAAGGGGTCTCGGGATATAGCTTATAGTCACAGCTGACATTAGTCACTATAAGATTGAAGATGATAGAACTTAACTGTCATTATAGATTTAAGTGTAACTGATACCAATAGTGACTCTAGACGCTGATGGGTACTTACTGTCATAGGAATCGAGTGCGGAGGAGGGTTGTTAATACTGAGATGACTTGTAAAAGCTGACAAGGCAACGAGGACATGTCTAACTTAGAAGACCTTCTAAGATTATAGATTATAGGCGTCAGCGTTCTAACGCGGATTGGGCTCTAACGCATAGTTAATAGCGTTTATAAAAGCATTAAAACAATTTGATATAGAGTAAAGAGGTCTAGGGTAATAGTGGCGCTATTGAATATGTGGGTTACGAATTTGGTCTAGTTTAATTAAGAAAATAGGATCCCATTTATAACTACTTAGTTTTTAAGCATAAATAAAAACTGGGAAAGAATTTTAAGCCTATTGTCAGGGCGCGGGTTCAGAACCTTGCCCAGACTCCCCACTATATCATGTG
>AYLM01003194.1:0-23630 GCA_001625345.1 Cairneyella variabilis
ATTTTAGAGTATTCTAATTATCACCTAGCTTATATAGTAAAGAGGATAATAAAATATTGCAAAGAATATTAAATATTATATAAGAATAATTGATAGTTATATTACTATTAAATTTTAGAGAAGATAAGTTAGAAATAAGGAGGCACACCTAATCTCGCTTAGGTGCGTAGCGAGCCGTGGCCCCAACTCATTTGTAAGGAAATGCGTAATGAGAGGAGGCTATAGACTGCTTTACACGAGCTTATAGGGCCTTTAGGGCTTGTGCTATAGGAACATTTTACCCAGACTTTTGACCGCGTTCTTCCTAAAGCTTGCTCAGAAATGACTTGATCGCCTCCAAAAGAGCCTTCGGTTGCTCCCCCTGAACCCAATGCCCTGCATTCGGAATCACCGTCACACCTCGAAAATCCGTGCAGTTCTCACCATAGCTCTCAATCGCCCCTGGGATCAAATAACTCGACCAGTCCTGCGCTCCTGTAATAAAGGTAGTTGGGACCCGGATCTTTGACCCTGCCACGAGCAGAGTGTCGCGGGCCATTTCCAGTTTCGAGGTTATCACTCGATACCAGTTAAGCTCGCCCTGGAAGCCAGTGCGTTGATACTCGCTGATAAAGACATCGAGGTCAGTATCTGGTAGCCAAGCTTCTAAAGCCGATGGGTCATGGCCCTTGAGCATCTTTTCCACTACTTCGGGCATCGTGTCCTTCCCGCTCATAAGGAGGTAGTATGGCATTACGGCGAGTGCTTTTGGTGTGAACTCTTTGGGAGGGTCTACATCATTCCCAGGCCCGTCATGTGATTTCAGGTACAAATATCCACGAAAGAAGTCTTTTATACCGAGTTTTCCCCCAGTTATCCAGTCATCGGCAGCAGTAGGTTGGGAGTTATACCACTGATAATGTCTCCGTGGCGGATCAAGCTTTTCGAGCTGGCCTTCGAAGAGGGCGAATCTGTAAATGGCTGTCGATAACGTCGCTGGCGGATGCAGAGTTGCTTCGATGCCAAATGAAGGGGCTCCAGGGGCAATGAAAGGAATTGACACTTGGATTGATGATTTGAAGATATCTGGCCTCATGAGAGGAGCGTACGTTCCCGGAACTGTGCCAAAGTCATGGCTGATGATACAATGGACTTCGGTATAGCCTAGAGCATAGACGAGACAGATGAGGTCGCGAACAAGATTTGTGATATGGAACTCGGTGAGGTCGACAGAGTCGTATGGGCGAGTGTCCCATCCTGTTGTTCTTCCGTAACCTCTCTGATCTGGAGCTACGACATAGTACCCCTCAGCGGCTAAGGGCGCGATGATATGTCGCCACGTGAAAGCCAGTTCCGGAGCACCGTGAAGAAGTAGAATCAAAGGTTTCTTATCGGTAGGACGATGTTCAGAGGAAAGAATGTGGAAAAGTAAACCGCAGGAGCTTGTGGTGTCTATGTAGGACGATTTGACGCCGTTTGGTAGTGGTAGTGGTGGGAGATTTGAGAGAGACATGATAAACACCGAGAGCAAAAAGTCGTGATGATAGTTTTGACTTAATGAGGAGATGGAAAAAATGGGGAAGAAGATGTTTGAGAACTGGATGTGAACCCTTTAAAAGAACATGTTTTATTCGAAAGACAGAGGACTTGAGTCATTCAAATTCTCGAAGGGCATTTACATCAGCAGTCCCATTTTTCCGAGTTAACAGATAATCATCAAGCCATATTCCGATCAAAACAAGAAGAAATCAAGGTCAACGGATCAATGGGACTTCTTAGCGAGATGCATACATGCGGAAGCTACATGTGAGCACATATTCAATATCAAGCGAGAAGCCTTTAGTGTCGAATATGCAGGCACTAATCCTTGCAATCCCCCTCCATTTACTTGGGTCCGGTGAAATAGAAATTCTTGTTCTACAAGTGGTTTATCGAGTCATGAATTATCTCTAGGGTGTATGTCTCTGAGGGTGTATGTATCAATAGCGGGGTACTGAGAGGCTTTTCGTATCTGCGCATCCCCCCTGGAGTTCATTTCGTTCAAGCATACCAGTACAAGATCCCCTGACAGATTGGTTGATAATTGTTTCTGCTCGCTGCCGTGATGATTCCGTGCAAATATATTTTTCTCCAGCACATCCGAAGCCGAAGCTAGTGTTCACCCAATCCAATCAGCCAGCTCAACACAGAATGCAGCTAATATATATAATACCATAGACCCTCTCAGGTTCCAGAACCAAGCTTCATCAACAACCCTAGTAGCATCCAATATCATACACAATGAACCCCACCGAGAACTTCCCCCCAGCGAATACAACGACAGCTAACGGTGGAAAAAATGATAAAACCTTTCGTTACGACAAGAACGCAAAATCCTTTCCTACAAGGAAGGAGCTTCCTCAAGTTGAAGGAACTCCACCTGGAGCGTAAGGAACTCGGATTTTCCACCACAACGCAATATTTGCTCACTGTTCATAACAGGGCTTGGTTTTGGGGACCGGATGATTTTGTAAGTATTTCCTAGTTAACTGTACCTTCGTACAATGGCTGACCACGGTCAGATTGGACGATTGAATCTTTTGACCAAGGAACGAATTAAAGAAGCCGCCAAAAGTATCAGATCTGGTACACTCATACCACTCAAGTAAGTTAAGCCCGAAAAAGGCTCAATTGGGAAGATTCTCAAAGATGAAAGTCTTCCACTCGATGTGCCATTGTGGCCCGCCTTCGGACGAGAGCAATTCCGCCACGAAATCAAAACCAATGTCCCGGGAATGTCCTACGATGATCTATACGGACTGAACACCCAAAGCGGAACGCAGTTCGACGGTTTCCGGCATTTCGCCCATTTGCCATCCCAGACCTTCTACAATCACACCAAGGCAGACGATATCGTGGGTCCGAACGCTAATGAGAAATGCTCAATGCACCACTGGGCAGAGCATGGTATCGCTGGACGTGGAATATTTCTTGACTATTGGAGATATGCTAAGAGCCATGGGACTACATACGATCCATTTGATCATCATGAAATCTCTTATGACGAATTGGCGGCCTGCGGGAAGTCTCAAGGTCTTGACATTCGACCTGCCTCTCAAGGAGGAGATATCCTACCCGGAGACATCTTGCTCATCAGAAGTGGATGGCGTGAGACTTTTGATCAGAAGTCCCCTGAAGAAAGAAAGCTAGCTGCATGCAGAGATTTTACACATCCCGGGCCTGGTGATCAGCAGCGCTGGGCTGGTGTCAGTCAAGAAGAGAAGGTGGTGGATTGGTTGCATGACTGTTATTTCGCAACCGTTGGTGGAGATGCTGTTTCTTTTGAGGCCTGGCCAAGCTTATATGGTAAGCTGCACGGGTATATTAGTTTCTACAGCTGGTTTCTAATTTTGACACAGATCACTACCTCCACGAGTATCTTCTAGCATGCTGGGGAGTGCCAAATGGCGAGATGTTGGATCTAGAAAGACTGAGTGAGGCTTGCAAAGAGAAGAATCAGTACACCTTTTTCTTCACCAGCTCGCCTGCTAATTGTCATCGTAAGTTACTGCCAAAATCCACTTATTGGTATTCCTTGCTAATCATGCGATCAGGAGGCGTGAGTACGCATGCAAATGCGATGGCTATCCTGTAAAGGAAGTGATGTGAGATTCGACAGGTGATAGTATTTGTTGCATTAAATCACCGAGTTTCTTACTCAAAGAGATGAAATTCATGACTGAAAGTTTGTTGCCATTCTCTATTTATAGCTTGTAACTGGGAGCTAAATGATAATAAAACGAACTCTCATCTCGGAAACAAATTGACCCGTTTACAACGTTTCAAACCAAGAGGTCTCGTATTATATATCCACATAAAATAAATAGAATTGGTATCTGATGATGATCTACTTGTGTTATTAAGAAAGGCGATCATGTCCAGTGTGGTCAATAGTTTGCCAGTTTTTGGACTTACTACAGACCGACGGCGTCCGTTCTATATAATTGAAACTAATCTCCTATTAAAATTCGTCGCACTTGCCATAGATGAGTTACCGCTGCCCAAAAGGGTCCAAGGAATTTACTTAATTCGGAGAGTGAACGGCAATAGAACACTCAAAAGATCGGAAGAGCAAAAGTAAGGTAAATCAGCGCGGTAGCCAGAGTATGTATGTGGACTTGAGCATTATCAACGAATCAAGGGATATCATGATTTATTCGAGATGGAAGGATGAATACTAAACGTATTGAGTTGGAGAATGATGGATATTTCCTGCAGTTATGGACAGAACGCAGCTCCTCTCTGTCCACTAGGTCGCGTAAGGGTAAGATTTAGAAAATGATTGACTTGATTGATCTTTCTGACAGTGGTTCTAGGCTATTATATAGAGTATGAAATAGGGTGTCTACAGGCTATTTACCACTGAAAACAGACTGAGCTGAAAGCTGTTTTCAGGCCTTGTCGGCGACCCCGTGTTTTCAGCGCTTTAGCATTCAAGCTGACACTCTCCAAGAGAAATATATTAATAATAATTTTGAAGATCTAAATCTTGACGCGCTCCGAAGGAAACCTAGCAGGCGTCCGGCGTATGCCGTTCGCTGCTATCCACTTGATAGGCGGAGGCATGAAGCCGATGCGGGTCCCGAGGACAAAATGACATAACACATACTTCGCGGAACAAAACTCAAATAGTACGAGTACATGTGACAAGCGGGAATGTTCCCTTCTCCACATTCGTGTCTCCGGAAAACCCAAATGAATTAGATGCCATAGAGTGTCCATATGTGTTGAAGAGCAGTAAGGAGGGATCCAATAAAGTCAATTGAGGTTATTATAGGGGACGCATTCTTACGCAATAAGGGGTTACCTCAAGCAAGTATCACATGACCAGCAAGTTCTGTACAGTGTGGTAGAAAGTGCAATTGTTAGAAGAGCGACCAATATTCCGTAACTTTGGAAAGGGGAGCATTGACGTCTTTTTAGTTTATTCTGAATTATATCTGATGCCGAAGTAGAAGAAAAGATATTCTAGTCAGGTGCGGCCTCGCTAGGGGTAACCCACACATTGCCCGCAACCCCGCAGAGCCCCTTCTACGGAAAGCCTAGAACACCGAAGCAGCAACACATACCTCTGAGACCTAGAAGATCAGTCCCTTGCGTGGTTCTCCACTTGCAATGTTCTCGATTCTTATCACCCCAAAAGGTACGGCTGAGAAGTAGAATGGCTTCCGTGGAACAACGAAGACGCGCCAATTTGAGTTGCGATACTTGCCGCTCGCGGAAAATCAAGATGTGTTTGCAGCTTTATCGTCACTCCATCAAAAAGACTAATGAGCAACTTCAGTGCGCAAGACCGGGTGGAGGTTCCTCGAGCGATGCACCAAGCTGGGCCGGTCATGCCTCACGACTAGTGTAAGGAATGCGCGTCCATACTATCAGAAGTCGAAAGAGCAATTCGAACTGATGACTGCCGTGGTTCGGCACTTCTTCCCTAATACCTACTGGAGAAGGAAGAGTTGCGACAAGTCGTAGCTGGTCTTAGCAGCTAAGAGCCATTGGCTATTTCATCGTCGTCTAGCAGGATTGAACAACAATCACAACAGTCTGGCCAGATGGGCGCACTGCCAGATGGCCAAGAGACGAGCATAGGGGAAGAAGGTGACGAAGCGGAAGAGGGTGGTATCGAGGGCTACGGCCAGGATGAAAATGGACGGGAAGGAGAAGGTGCACAACCGGGAAACAAGCTACAAGGCCAGGAGGAGAACCAACAGGGCCCGCAACGTCATCGAGCTGAACAACAGCCGCTATGTGAACAGCAACTATCATTTTTGACACCCGCAGAAACGACTTCACCTCTCGCAGACGATAGTGTGGTATTTCGCAACGCTATGCACATCCCTCGTAAGTATAGGCAGGGCCTTACAGCGGACCTCAGGAGTGCTGACCAGCCAGGGTTTGATTCTGGGTCCAGTTGGAGGGCATTTCATTCCAAAATCCAGTCGAAATTCTCATCCAGTCACCGGGGCCTGCTCCACTCACAGTTGAGATAGGTGATCAGTTTTGCGATGGATATCCCGTCGAAGCGATATATCCTCAAGGTTTCCCTCCTCGATCTCAAGTCGAGCGATCCGCCTTGAAATTTTGTGCAGAAATCAATAATTTCCTTTATATAATGAGTTACGAGGATTTCCAGCAGCACTTGGACAATATCTATCAATTTGTGCGACCTTCTAGCCATGGCATCCTACTCTTTTTTTACCTCATAATTTCCCTGGAAGAAGGATTTAAGGAATATTTTGTTATGGCTTGCCAATTATTTGATGCAGCGCTTGAAGAAGGCAACTTAGAAGGTGTTCAGGCTTTAATGCTTTTGGTAAAATTTCCTAGTACAAAGAGTATTCTCTCCCTTTCTCATTCGATAACAGGCACTATGTCGTCTAAATCGAAATCAGCGAAACTTGGCATTGATTGTCATCAGCTGCGCGCTAAGGATTACCCAGTCTCTTGGTTTGGATTACACGAATCAACTTTGAGGGAGAGTTCTCCTCTTCGAATCGAGTCCAGAAAGAAGCTTTGGTGGTCTCTATTCGACCTCGAGACTATGGTTGCCTTTAATTTAGGAAGGCAACCGGGAATTCAAGAAAATCAGTGCACTGTGTCGTTACCTTCTACGGCGGCAAGTCTATCTTGCGAGGAATGGCGCTTATATGATTTGGCTAACAAATATAGGAATTTGTCTTAAGCCCATACACACCTCCAGGAATTGCCACCGCCTCATCATCGCTTAGTCAAATCTTGTGTCATATACTATACCGCGTATATCGAAGAGTTCCTGATGAATCTCACTGTGAAGTTACCCATGATCTACTTGGCAAGGCGCAGAAGTGGTGGGAAGATCTCCCAGAATACCTCCGGCCTGGCTGCGCTACCGCACCCTCAAATCATCGTGCTATTAGCTACCTCGGTTTACGCTATCACCATATCCTCATGCTCATTACACGTCCGTATCTCTTATACTCCATCACAGACCAAGAAACTCAAAACCAAGAATTGAGTTCCCTAGCCGAAGTCTGTGAGAACGCGAACAAGAACTCAATCTCCCTACTTATAGAAATGGCCAGGAATCAATCACTTAGCAAGCTTAAATTTTTCGATGTTTTCTACCTTCTTGCCAATGGGATGGTTCTTTTCCTACGTAGCCTGAAGTCGCCGTCCTTGGGGATAATTGCTGAGATGGAAGCATTCCTTCCCGTTTTTCCACTGGCAGAATACTGGAACACTGGAAAGTACGGAGTCAATTCATTGAAAGTATTGCTGCATAATCTGAACTTCTTTGTTAAAGCACAGATGTAAGTGTAGCCCATAATTTACTTTCCCTGATAGAAATACTAAGTAATCTTCAAGTGGCGAGCCGCCTCTCGTGTGCGATGACTCTTTGCCTCCTGTTTCACAAATTGACACAGCGCTAGAGGAATTTTGGGCTTCAGCTGGTTTTATAGGGTTAAGATTTTCGAATGAGGTCGAACGGGACAAATTTTGAATCATTCCAGAGTGTGGTGAATTTTAAATCATCACTTCGCCAATTGGAAGTTGTTTGGAAATAGATGTAGCATAAATTGCAAAGAAATACTTATTTTGGTTCCCTTCTGATCAGAACTGTATACCTACCTTCTGCTGCACTAAGTTGTGTCCACCCTTGCCCCTCCTACTCTAGTTCCCAGATTTCCCATGCATGTTCAGTGGATCCCGTTTACTCAGGTAGAACCATTTAGAGACGGTAACTTCACAGTTGTCCCTTCATACTCCTTTCGCATTTCGGAAGTAATGCCAGACATGTCACAGAGATCTTTTCGTTCAATGAATTGATTGGCCGGAACCCAACTTCCGTGAATACCAGCGCGAAGACGGAATGGTAGCTCTATTATAGCAACGGGACCGTCTTCAATCTTTGCTGTATCAAGGATCAGAATACATGAGATCCTAATATCGCGTCGATTGGCCACGGTAATAACCCATCCATCCGCCTCCGGTGCTGAAGGATTTGCCATTTGGTTAGCTGCAATCTGAAGATTATCTTGTTTAATATATAAGGAAAAAAGAAGCTGATAATTTAAAAGAAACTTACCATCAGGCGTTCGTGGAACAAATGCCACTTCATGAATGGTCACGTCTGGCCCGGCAGACCAGAACTTATATTTACCAGTATTGACATCACAGGCAGCAATAGAGTTATAAACACCTCCAGTCACAGCATTGTCTCGACCCAGCGTTTTATTGGTCATTGCTAAGAAAATCGTTGTATACGGCTTTGTCACGTACCGGTCGTCGACTCTCGGCATTTCGCCTTGCAGGTCGATAAGTTCCTTGGGCTCGACATAGAAATCGGTGGCATTAGGATCGAATCGCCAACGGACATAGTGGCTCTTGAATTGCAGGGTATTGACCTTAGGGTCACCCTTCAACGGAGGGAAAAACCAAAACTAGCAGCAAATTAGCATATAGGCTGAGGCTTCGACAGAGGGTTTTGCGACCGTAGTACCTTATTTCCATATGTCAAAGGCGAATCAAGATAGACGCATCCATCTTCCCCATCAAATGCATTCCCCACATGACCGAAAAATGCATTCTTGTAATGAAACCAGCGGACATCCTCAGGCTTTGGATTTCGGCGAGGCAAAATGCCAAAGACCAAGGGCTTATCATCGTCCCACGCGAAATGCTTGTGGCCGCGCTCCATCATCTCGAGGGATACAGTCTCCAGGGGTGGGAGGGTGAAGATAATCCACTTGTCAGTCGCAGCCATATCGTGCATCATGCCTGCATAAGGAGCATTGAGCCAGCATTCTTCCAGCTTTTTGCCGTCCTTATCGAAAAGAAAGTACGCAACATCGGTAGTCGCATCGCCTTTGGCTTCGTACCCCATTGTGATCAACTCCCCAGTGGCCAAATCAATCTTGGGGTGCGCCGTGTGTGTTGGTGCCGTGTATTGGCCATGGAAGTCATAGTATCCTTTAGTGTCCAAAGTGTCCGGGTCCATGGCGTAAGGACGCGAGTCTTCCTTAAGCGCCAACAGCTGATTCTCGAAATAAACCACATGTGTATTGGCAGTGGAGTGTATCAAGTGCTTCACACGAGGATCGTCAGTGTATCTATTTCTGTACTTGCCAAACACAGACTGTCTGGCGGCACGCTCAATACAGAATTTTTCCGTGCGAACAAAGCGAGACTTGAAGTCGGCGTGGCTGTTTTGGATTCGAAGCGCATTGATACAACCATCACCATTAATGAAAACGTCATCAGTATAGAGAGGTGCCCACGGCGAATCGGGCATGGTTCGATAGTAAGTTCCATCGATGGCCTCAGGAATGGAGCCCCGGACTACACAGTTGTAGACCTCCGCTTCGAATCGACATGGAGTTTCAGAACCTGCAAAGAATCCGTTCTGCGGAAATCGGACTTCAGAGGTCACTTCCAGTTCCTGCTCACACTGTTCGAGGGATTTCATGTTTGCGTGTGTTGGAGTGTTTAAGTTCGTTTAATAAAGAGAAGAGCGTGGTGGTGGCTCAATTGCTTGGACGAGCTTACTTGACATTTAAATTCCACAACTGTCCAGCAGGCCTTATTTATACTTCACAAATGACCATTTCGGCTGTAATATTACCGAGCAATCTCCTGATTGAAAGTTCGAATCCGATACCCCGCTGCCGGCAACGGTCTCCGACCCTCGCTTCTGCTTTCCATAAAATAAGGTTACCCGCTCTCGGGCCCCGCGTGTCACATCGTCTCTCAAGCCTGTATAAATATCGGCAATATAAAAACATGTCTCTAAAGATGGCTTTGTGTGCAATATATGATAATATTTTGGCGTATCAATCTCTGTCAAACTCTTCAGATATGTTATTTCAGGTCCAGTGGGCATCTGGTGGCCACGCGAGTTCCATACAGATTTCGGCCGTTGTTGGCCTTGCTGCCTTAGGCTGCTGTGCCTACCATAGATAACTTCTCCGCTCCCGTGTGACGCTCTGTCTTTGTTATGCAAGTTCGCTTAACCTAGGCATTACGCTGTCATGTCAGGTGATTTATGTTTATGTCTACCTATATTGCTGGTAATCTGTGCGGTGTCGGAGTAGGTGCGAGGATTCGGGACCGTCGATGCCAAAAGGGTGAGTAGATGTAGTTACTGTTGTTTCTCAGATGCTAATTATATGATGGAGTTGAGGTCAATGATTCAAATTATTTGTCTTTGGAGATTACAATGATTAACCGAGTCTCGTTCCAGTATGAGGCCCTTTGCTCCACGGCCAGACCCGCCTCTGCCTCTCTGAAATCGCATACCCATTCTGGCCGGAGTTTTGGAAGCACGTGCGCCACCAAGAGGCACGACAAGTCTCAGGCACTCATTGCTCGTCTCTTTCCTAAACAATGGTGAACCGTAACTCACCGTTACGACTTTGATAACCGTCTTGATATTCCTATCCGCCAGCTCGGAGAAGATTCGTAGGAATGCTAGTGGCCAGGAGAAATTGTCGGTAATTTCTGCTAGCGAGTGGTGGAGGAGTTTAACATCAATGACGATGTATAACAGGGGCATGCCTTGCAGTACTGACGCGAGGATATTGAACCATTCTGCCTCGGTGCTGGCGCCCAAGTACGCTTTGAGACGAGGACTCAATATCGCGTCTATGTGCAGCGCAGCGTTGATTCGGATCGCTTGCGGGATGAGATATTGGATGAGCGTGATCGTAGAGACTTGTTCTTCTTCAGTTTCTTGAGCGTCTTTGGCTTTCAGCGCCCAGATGACGGGGATTTGACAGTCTCGCAGCATAGCAATCGAGTTGGTGCAGAAGTCCTTCACGTGGAAACGCATCTTTCGTGTCCCGTTCACCATGACAAGTGACGAATTTGGGGAGCTGTTCCAGGTTTTCATCTTTGAGTCAAGCCAAAATAGTGGCCCGGTATTAGTTCCTTTCAAACGACGTCTGTTATTCAGAAATAAAGCTGCTTGGAATGTCCTTGTTGGGTCCAGCAACGGGGTTGAAGATAGGAAACTCATGAATTGGGAGAGTTGGATCTCGGAAAGACTTTGTCGGACTTCGATTCTGGCGGAGGCATTTATCACATGCTCAGTAGTCATTGCCTCTTTGAGCTGTTGCACAAGAGCGGCGAGTTGCTCGATACTGAGCTGCAGGGCCTTCTGTTCGGCGTGCATATATCGTTGCTCTGCATGGCTGCTTACCAATGCAAGCTCAGTCAAGTTGCGAGACAATAAAGAGATCTTGCTGAGGAGGTCATTATAGCGGAGCTCTGCGGGCCTCGTGATGGCATGAACCATGTGCGAAAGCTTGCTCTCTTGATACTACCGAAGTGCCCGAAGGAGAAACTTCAGAATGTAAGCGTACAGAGCAACGATGGCTTTCTTGACCATTTCAGTTAGAAATAGGTTCAGAAATAGTTCGGCGCGTGGCAGAAGATCGGCAATTTGACAAAGTCCTGTTGATAGTCGAGAGAGTAAATTTTGTTGATTGACAACGCCCTGAGAATTAGATCGTCAGCATTTGCTAGCAAATGAGAATTAACACAGAGTACTCTTGCTGAGGATAGGAAAAGTGGCACTCTAGCATCTAGATAGCTTAAGAACATTGAGCTTGGTTATCCCTTTTACCCTAACCCTAAGTTTCTGAACCCGCACCCTAACAACTAATTTCCAATTGTAATATTAAGGGATTGGACTTAGGGTCTAAAGCCCTAACCGCCTGGAAGAATATTAATGTCTTAGGGTATTAAAGGGCCGTTCCATAGGCTTTATATCCCCTATTTCAGCCTATAAGGTGGTGAGGAAATTAGCGATATTTGTCAGGGCACGGGTCCACGTGACGCTAACGCAGTCTGAAATGCGGTCTATGCGTAGGAGTTATAATCTCATATTGGCGGCATGCCCTCCTTCTGTCCTTATCTGTTGTTCTAAGTTAATAGAGTACTGTCTTATCTGCATATCCTGAAGTCCTGCCTTAACAATATTGGCCACCTTAGCTATTCCCGTAGAAAAGGGACGATAGGCTATAAAAGCCTATATTTTAGCGCTGAGCTGTTATAGCCTAAAAGGGGCGTATAGCGCTTTTAGGGCTTCCCACTGCTCTTTAGCACTCTTATAAAGCAGTATATGCCTTAGAGAGTCTCGTCCGCATAAGCCTATAATCACTATATAGGCTTTAGCGTTCTTAACCAATGTGACAGCTCTGCAAAGGATGTCACGCAAAGGCGACTCTTACAGAAGATACTGTATTAACGAGAAAACAAAGCTAAAGAAAAAAAAGGGATCCTCTGTAAGAATCAACTTTAAATACATAAACTTTTAGGGCGGTGGCTCTCACTAGCGCAACGCGGTCAACTAGGGCAGGTGGCCTAAGCGAGCTGGGAACAGCTAGGCTGTCACAACCACTATATGTTCAGAGACTTTAGGGTCCTTAAACCCTCTTAAACTCTCTCCTATAGTGGACCCAGTCCCAAGACTGCCCCTAAAAGCTCCTATAGCCGTAGGAGCCTTAGGGTCCTTAATCCCTAACTCTATCACAGTCTATAGGCCTTATTCTAGTAAAATCGTCTATATTTGAACGCTCTAAGGCCTATAATTGGGCCCTATAAGCTTACTAATATAGGGCTTCTAGACATTAAAATCGTCTTCTATATCGCTATAGTTTTAGGGTGTTCGGAGGGGTTAAAGACAGTATAAATAAGGTGCATAGTGGCATGCGACTCTAGGCTTCATAATCTATTGAGATTTGTAGATGCAATATACTGAATTGACTGACTATTTACAGTGGATATAGAGCCCGTATTTATAGGGCCTGTGACTCATTCACTGTAGCCTACTGTAGCCTATAGGCATCCACTGTAGCCTGGTAGGCTACAGTGGTCCCTATGGGGCCTAAGGCCCTATAATATTCCAACAACGCTGACCACGAAGCCGGGGGACGCGGGCGTCGGACTCAGCATGTAAATGTCTCACAGATCGGTGGCCAGGTCATTTCGCTCGCTGTTGCCGAGCAGATCTACCAGTCGACGGCCATCAGGAACCTGTAGGCGGTCCTAGCCAGCAACGGTTTCTCGGACCAGGAGATTCGGGGCGCGGTAGCTGGTGCGCAGAGCAACTTGTTCGAGAAGCTGAACGGGGAGCTGCGGAACAAAGCAATCGTGGCTGTCACCGAGGCAATGCAGATGACATTTGTGCTGGTACCTGTTGCCGGAGGCGTCATGCTGATCGCAGCGTTGTGCATGAAGCAGGAGAAGCTCTTCGCAAAGGCTGTCGCTGTCTATGGTCAGAAGAGCCAAGTTGGAGAAGATCAGACATTGGTAGTGCAAGACCGGAGGTAGCTATCTCCTAGAGAATCGGCAAAGGCATAGAGTTAGATATAGAGTTAGAGCTAGTAACCGAGTATTATTAACTAATAGATAATAGTTAAGAGTTAGTTTAGCTTTAATATGGATAACTAGTATTATATTACAGTAGAGAAATATAAAATTATTATATAATATAGTTATTTCTAACTTAGCTTTATGTAAAAATCTAAAAATATATTCTAAAAACATTTTGTAGTATAAGTTGTAGTCATGGTCCCGTGAATGCGTGTGTCAAGTCTGTTGTATTGAAGAAGCTAGGAGGTGAAGCTATATACAAGGGCACTAGTGCGCAGCGTGCCTTCCCTGACAGTTGTTCTGAAAAGGATCTTAGATAGGAAACTAAATTATATCTATAATACTTCGTTCTTGATTCCTTCATCTTCGTCACCCCCAGATTTTTCACTTCCAAGCAAAGTCCCGCAACGAAAGTCATCCAGTAGATTGTGAGCCGCATTCGTATCTTATCTCATAATCAGTACAAATTCAAAGCAGGGGTTAGGCTAAGGAGTTGAACGTACGGACATGAATTCCACCATTGAATGCCGCCGTGGCATCCTTACTTACATATGAACTTATGGTTGACTTCCCGCCAGGATGCACACTAATAAAGGGCTCTACATCATAAATGGACCCATTAATACAAATTAGTTGGCGGCCTCCAGAAACAGCACTACGGAATTCTTCCCAAGTCATCGAAGTGAGTTGTGTGATTGGGGTGCCCCAATCTAATTCCAATCGAAACCTTTCAAGCTTTTTCTTCTGCTGCTGATATTCTCCTTTTCTGATCACATTTTGAGGGAATCTCTCCAGATCACTCGCCAGCCCTATTTTCTCCCATACCCAGATTGACCACTTCGAAGGGTCATATTGATACCACTTGACCCCGTTGCGATAGTCGAACGGAAATTCATGGTGGAAATTGTGATACCCTTCTCCAAAGGTTACTAGAGCAGTAAGAAGATGATCTCTAGGTGAATTCTTGTCATCATATGGTTGGTCGCCGAGCCAATGAGCCAGAGAGTTGACGCAAAAGGTTGACTGCTGGAAGAAAAATATGCGAAGGATCCCGGCGTAAACAAAGCCTCCTTTCCAATCATTCCAGAACAATCCAGCAACGAGAGTTGGAAGACCTAAGCCAGCGGCTAACGCAATGTAGGCAAAGTTCTTCTGCTGCCATGCAACGACCTTATTGACTCTTAGATCTGGTACTTCGGCCTCACTTGGTCTGACTTTGCGTTTGAAGATAAGCCATCCCATGTGAGCATACCAGAATCCTTTACTGATTGAATATGGATCTTGTTCAGAATCCACAAAGCTATGATGAGCTCGGTGGTCTCGACACCACTCCTGAATCGATCCCTGGAAACAAGCTGCACCAGCGATTGATAGATATGCCTGAAGAAATGTTCCTGCCTTGTAAGACCGATGTGACCATAGCCTATGATAGCCTGATATTTTGTGAGCACTAACATATTACAAATATGCCCACTTGTGTATACTTAGGACTATCATACCTGCTGTGATCCCGATTCCTGTAAGAAAGTAATAGGTAATTGCCAAAGATAATGTGTTTTTCCTTAAGGGAGTCGTGAAAGCAAGATATATTCCTAAAAAGGGCATTAGGATTGTTGCTAAAATGTTGCGGATTTGCAAGGGCTGAGATGTCAGAGACATGTTGAAAGCCATGTCTTCAAATTTGGTATGCTTCTAGAAGTTCTCAAGAAGTTTAAGGCTATGATAAATGCTTAGACGTTCCATTTAAAGCCACCTCAAAGTTAAATTTATGCGGCCACACTTCTCAGAGCAGGAGCAAGCTGATAAGCTACCGGGATGGCCGCGAAAATGCCCCATACATGCAGAACTTTCCAACTCAACAAGATTCGAGTCGCGATGACAATTGGTGGTAGTTACTCATAATATTGGATAATGCATACCTATATATAGTAAAAATGTGGATTTGCGGCGCAGTGTTGTGTTGGTAGTGCTCCTGATAGGGGCGTTCGCCGAACTGTTAGCCTCCACGTTTTCGAGGGTGGGTCCGAGACAGTTCCGAAAAGGGTTTGTTCCGAAAGGGCCTTAAGAGAAGTGGAGAAAAACATTCTCGAACCTTGAGGCGTGGATAGTACTAAAGTAGGTCTTTACTAATTGGGAACTTTGTCCGTAATTTGGCTGCTGGTATCCTTGCCCGAGAAAAAAAGTTTCTCTGCAAAGATGTAGAACGGGGTTACCTTACATATTAGAAGTGCCAAATCTGGCGCAGTCATTCCTTGTTCTGGCGCTCATACCCCTGACCGTGCCTTGCTACTGCAGATTTATCCTTTGCGCCTGCCAGTTTTGCTTACGTAGTACATCTATCGCATGTCACATGTGGACTTCATTGGTTATAACCGTCCAATGTTAAGCAAGATAACAACCTTGTTTTCTATTCGCCGGCACGTTTGAACCCCCTGATATAAGAGATATTCCCTGAAAACATGAACAGCGTTGGAATGTTTCCTGTCATATTCTGGACGGGATCTCCGAACGGGACACTCTGGCTACAGGCTCACCTTGGTCTCATTTCTTCCCAAGAGAAGTTGACGATCCCGAAAAATGGCAAACCTCAAGACTACACCAGCTGTAAAAGAGACCTCCTCTCTCCGAAAATCTCTCTTGGCTCGTCTGAAACAGTATTTTGCTGGGATATGTCGATCAATTATCCTTACAAAGCTAAAATCATTGCACACTGGTTCTTTCATCCTGAGAGAAATTGGACACAAAGATTATGAATTCGGAAATAATAATTCTGGGCACTCGGGCGTTGTAGAAGTCCTCGATGAAGGATTCTGGCCTCGTTTATTATTCCTCGGGCCAATGGGAAGTGAATGAAGCCCCGGCTTCTTCCGCCGATTGTATAATCTAAGTTCTAACTCTTTCATAGGGATTTGCAGAAGCATTTATGGACGGAATTGTTGAATGCAGTGACGTGACCCAAGTCTTAGAAGTAAATGCCCCATTCCCAAAAATAAAGCAAAACGTTGAAATTAACAGCAGAAAGCTCCTCATTATAAACCGAGACTCGATATCTGACTTCAACAGTCTCTCTTCATGGTTTGTTTCCGTCATCTCAGGCATCTATCGCGCTGCAAACACTCCTTCAGTCTCCCTATCGAATGTCTCCAAACACTACGATCTCTCAAATCGAATCTTTGCCAGCTTCCTCTCGCCAGATATGACATACTCATGTCCGATCTGGTCCACTACCGTAGACTCGCTTGAAGCTGCACAGCTGCACAAGCTGCATAAGATAATCTCTGAAGCACAAATCAAACATACAGACCACGTCCTCGAGATCGGAACTGGCTGGGGTAGTTTCTCCATCGAAGCCGTCCGTCAAACTGGGTGCAAAGTCACAACTGTCACCTTGTCCATTGAACAAAAAGAGGAGGCAGAGGCTAGGATTGCTGCTGCTGGATTCAGTACTAATATACAAGTGTTACTAAAAGATTATAGAGAGATCGAGAAGATAGATAACGGGTATGATAAAATTGTGTCGATTGAGATGCTGGAACACGTTGGGAGAGAAAATCATAACAAGTACTTTGAGTGTGTCGATAAGCTTCTTAACGCTCGTAAGGGTATTGCGGTCTTTCAGACCAGTACACTGCCTGAAGCTGTGCGTGCAACTTGCTGCCTCTTGACAAGACAATGGCTAATTTCGTTAGCGCTATGATGCATATTGTAGGGGAACTGAGTAAGTCAGCTTTCTTTTGAAGGTGACAGAGTGGATATAATGCTAATGCGTTCTAGTTTTATCCGAAAGCACGTGAGTGCTTTCATACCCATTTCGCACCTATCTTGTGTATAGCCGCTGACGCAATAAGCAGATATTCCCAGGAGCAAACGTCCCTAGTGTGACTCAAATTATCAATGCAATCCACCGCGGCTCTGCTGGAAAGCTCATCCCAGACAAAGCAGAGAACATTGGCGGCCACTATATCAAGTCTCTGAGAACATGGGGTCAGAACTTCCAGAAGAATTTTTCGAGCGAAATTTGTCCCGAGCTTCTGAAATTAAACCCTTCTTTTACTGAAGCAGACATCGAAGTGTTCAGGAGAAAGTGGCAGGTACGTGCATACATTTTGCGGTAGTTAAAGACTTCTAGGTCCTCATAACTAATATACCACAGTGGTACTTTTCTTACTGCGAAGCTGGGTTCGCGACAAAGACTTTGGGGTGTGTGATTTTTACGGTTAGCAGAGAAGGGAATATGGAGATGATTCGAGAGGTCGAGAAGGCATTATAGGGGTGGTTTAACCAAGAGTATAGAGATAGTGGGTATTGTTTAAAAACAAAGAGAGTGCAAGTGTAATATTTCGCTACCTAATATATCATATGCTATTATCGTACCACTGAATAGGAATAGGGAGCCTTATTCCGTAAGTCAAGCTATCGATATATAGCCGGCGGACTATTGGCGAACTATTAGCAAGCTAAGAAATCTTAATATATATATTCAACTCTTTTTCTATTGTTTTTTTTTCTTTAGCAATTAGTTTATCTATTAATCAATATTCTATTATTCTTTAAATATTATTATTCTGTGATTCATAACTTTTTATCCATCCCCTCTACACCCACCTTATTTCGCTTATAGCCACCCTCCCTTATTATATGCGTCTAGGATAGGGGCACGCTAGAACGCGCTTAACGCATCACGCTCAAGCCTTAGTTTTACTCTTCCCTTCTCTCTTTATCATATATACTAATCTCACCCTCCGTTAAATATCTACTTTATTTACTTTAAATACTAATTAAGCCGCTTTCGAACTGCCTTTAAATTGCCTTCGAACTTCTTTTCATAATCTTTTAACCTTTATTATACGGCCTCCCTCTTCTTCTAATATGCCTTTCAGCCTTAACTTTCTCACTATTCTCTAACTTATAAATAGCCTTTTCGTCTTTTATAAACTATAAGGCCTAATGATTATTATTAATTAGCACTCAGAAGGCATAGATTACCCTCTCTTAAGCACGAAGAGCCTCCTCTATCAGCACCTTATTAAGCACTATAAGCTCTTAAGCCCTACCTCCCTTCTTATCGATCTTATCACAGCCTAGCCTAAGCTTGCAGACGCTATATAGAACAGCCGGCACTAGCTCTCTGCCCCATTATCGGATAATAGCTAACCACCCATAGTTCGGTCCAGTACTTACCCGGCGGCCGTGAGGCGACCTAATTTCGCGACATACAACATGTTGGGAATATTAGGGGCCTGAGGCCCCTATGTATTCAGCGTACTTGCCCACTGTAAATTAAGTTCTGCAGTCAAATTCAGTATATTGCACCTATAATCTCAACACAACAGACGGCTACGACGTACATAAAAAGTCGCTGGATTACAGCTCCGCGATGCTCAACGCGCGAATCCAAGCCGGGGAGAGGTCGAATCGGCACCGGTTCGACCAGAAACAGGTCAATTTGCTCACTTGCTTACTACCGGCTCGCAACCTCGTCGTCGCTTCCCTCTTGCCTAATCCGATGAAAGACCCCCTCCCCACCCCCCTTAAACTAACGTCTCGTCGCCTCTTAGCGCGCTCTCATCATGTTCTCATATAATTCGGCTCATAAAATTGCTCTCTGCCATGTTTGCAAGTCCTGTATCGTCCCGGGGACTAGTAGTAAAGAGCGACACCTACGAGCGCAGCTATACCGACTCTTAGGGGACGAGCTGAAGGCGACCGTACAGCTTCTTAATAGTTACGACCTGAGAAGCGTTGCAGAGCTGCAAGAGCATAAGCCTCGTCCCTAAGACAAATGTCAGCTGATTAAGCATTTGGCTAGCTATGATAGCGTCTATTGTCTGCAGCCGCAGTGCAGCTATAGCACCTGCCTACACCCCAAGATAAAGAAACATTGGGTTGCTTATCGTAAGATAGAAGCAAAATCTCACCAGGGTAGCCTGTCATGGAAAGACAGACATATTTCACTGCGAAGGGCCGCATTGATTATTTTGTTATTGTTGAGGGTGAGGAGAGCGGGGTCATATCAAGACAGCTAGAAGACACAGTTGCTTTGACAGACTCAGAGAAGGGAGATTATACAGATGTGAAGGGTGATATTGAGGAACAAGCTAGCATTATCTATGACTTTGGAGGTTTCAGGCCAGAGAGGGTCCCTTGGCTCGAGCTTATAGGTCCATATATTATATAGTTAAGCTAAAGGACGAGGAGATATAGAGTTCGTATAAGCCGCCTCTAAAGAAAGTGCTAAATGCGGATGCGGAGGACATTAAGGATCCTGACCTTTGGAGGCGTGAGATGGTGCTAATGCTAGACGTGTGGGTGGAGGGCTGCACCCAATTATTTTGTATGGCGGCAGAATTAGGCGGTGAAAAGACCGGGGGCTGCACCCAAATTTTTTTTTTTTTTTTAAAAAAAAAAAAACATGATTAGAAGCGCTGCCAGAGTGCCACGAGTTGGGAAATAAGGTATGTGAACCCGCTCGTTCCATACCCGTTTTCAGAATGCCGATATTCCTACGGCTCTGTATGCTACCGTCAGATACACGAATAGGAGGTCATATTTGAGGGTAAAGATGATTGAATTGAAGAAGTCTAAAGTATAAGAACTGTGGAAGAGAAGGAGGATATATATACCCCTGAAAGAACTCTATGCCTGATCCGGATGCTTGCAGTACACACGTGATATCCTACATCCCTATTACTATCTGCGCTTTTAGTAAAAGACGAGAAAGACCCCTGCCCAAACCTTGATTATCGTAACTCGTTTACAAATACACTGCAACTCGTTCTACAAGCCTAGGAATTCTTCAATGATAAGAAAAAGAACGACCTAGCAGAGGCTATTATTAGTTTAATAGACGCGAAACTAACCTCGACAGCATGGCTAAGAAGGACCTTCTAGAACATAAGGTGACAGTCCAGCCGGTTCTGATAACTTAAGAGCAAGGAATTTTATTGTGATACGGAAACGGCATCTTGTATTTGTTATATTGGCATGGGATATTTTGCGCTAATATGTATGAGATTAGGGAAGGGACGTGCAAGACCCGTAATCCGTCAACATCTGCCCGACAATTACGAACCCTCCTATAGCAGCAGTACAAAATACTACAGAACCTAGAAATATAAATATAAACTTAACCCTCTCCTTAGCTTCAATCATAGCCTTAACCTCAGCCTTAACCTTCGCATTCCAATTCTCACTGTCAAGATACGAAACGTAACCCTCTGTAAGCTTAACCCGAGCCCCCTCAAACTTAGCATTTGACTTAGCAATAACTTCCTCTTTCTCAGCATTTAGTTCCGCTTTACACTTCTCATACTCAGCATCCATCTCCTCAACATACTCGCTCATAGCCTCTTCCTCCTCGGCAGTCCGCCCACCCCTAGCCCTTATCTCCTCAACCCTCTTTTTTAATCTTTCTTCAATCTCCTTAACAGCCTTCTCACGCCTTACATCGCTTTCGTCCAAGGCCTTCCCACTCCCAGCTCCCGCCCCCTCAGCAAACTCCTCAGCCGCCTCAGTCATCTCTTCACCCGTAGCCTGTATCTCCTCTGCAGTCTCGTTACCTCTTACCTCAATTTTCTTTGTAGACTCATTCTTCCTAGCACCAATTTCCTTGATTGCCTCGTCAGCCCTAGCCTCAGCTTCTGCAGCCTTAGCCTTGGCCTCTCTTTCTAGACGCATTGCGATAACAACCCTAGTTTTGCTATAAGCAACCTTGATAATATTTACCATCTCCTGGATACTGAAACTATAAAATGGAATAGCAGCCCCTATGAAAACCCCAGAGGCAAGCCAAAACATAGTAAGAACGCGCTGAGCTTGTGTGCTCTGTGAGTCCTTAAAGTGCGTCAAGCTACCGATCACTACGTACGGTATTGCGCCCAAAATGAATACTATGAAACCCCACCACAGAAAACCTGAAACCCCCGAACCTCTAGGCCCTTGATATGGTTTCCCAATAGTCTTAAATCGAGAGTACTCTGGGAACAAGATCTTTAATGGATCCCGACGGCATACAACAGCGGCAGGGATATTATTATCCGCCGAGTTGGGCCTAGGCTGGGATGACGAAGATTCCTTCGGGTCAGCGTGCACTCGCCGGATTGCCAATAATCGACCCCCGGCTAATTGAGTAGTTTCGTATCGGTCCTCCACTTGCCCTGAGACCCGATCCTTAAGGCCATCCGAATTAACTTCGCTAACCTTTCCGACAACCCGTCAATTTGCGCATCCATTCTTGACTTCGCCTCCTCTAACTCAAGCGAACTGACTAAGTACAACCGTGAGACCGAAGGCTGCATACCCGTATCGGTTAAGCTGGTCTCCACGGGTCTTATATAGAGTATACGATGCATAAAGCACCTGGACGATAGCGACTATATTCTGTGGAATGCTGTAGGATGAAGAGAGTATAAGTTTCTTTTGGTTACCGGTATTTTCGGCGACATTCGGGATGACTACGGTATTTGAGGGTAACAATGCTAGACGATATCCTTTGGGTAGGCAGGAGAGTCCGTGGACTTTTCTGGAATTGACATATTCTAATTTTTCCTTTCCCACAGAAATGTCTACACTGAACATCAGGGGCATCAGATAGCTTGTTCAGGTCAGTCAAAGGCTATAAGAGGCGAGAGGGTTTCCAGTATAATACTGACGAGACGGGACTACTTTGTTCTTCAGCCTCACTAGATGTTCGGATAACTTTGATTGGTAGGCTCGGACCAGGAAGCCAGTCCGCGTCTCGAACAACGATACAGAGAGCTCCGGCTCGGACCGCCGTTTGCAAGTCATTAACGTCGCGATAGAATGATGCATGTCGCATAATGGCCTTGAGACCCCTGGAAACGCCTGAAAAAGGGAAGGTAATGGCGAGAAACATAGTGAAGATAACTTCTGTTATACACTCTCCAGGAAGAGCCTTCACAGTTGCAGCGTGGGCGATGTAATTTGCTAAGAAGAAGATGACGACGTCAAGCCACTTTATTGGGGTGCACAAGAGGTTTGGATCGCCATGGTTGGACGTACCCGCCGGGACCGAGATTGTTATATTGATATTCCGGTCCGCTATCGGGAGTCCGCCTACTACAGCACAGAGAAAGGCGACTATAAAGAAGTTGGACATCCAGTTCCTTGAAGAATACATGATATTATCCGAGACTATGTGAGACGTTGGGGGATATAGTAAAGAGTCACACGTACGGCTGCAATGGTGCCGTGGATGAAAGAGTTGTAGAAAGTGCAGCTTGGGAAAGCTGAGGAGCGGGGAAGTCACCGCTTTTGGTGGCTGGACAAAAATTGTAAGCAGGGGGCTGTATGCTTTTCGTAGCACAGTAGAACCAAAAAGGTGAAGATAGGCTTATGGCGTGACCCGTGGCGCATTCATATTCGTTACGCTAAGCCGACTTTGTCTCTAGTCGCAGGTTAGGGTAGGCCACGACCTATACCAGAATGAATATTTTCGCTTAAAAACACACTAATTAGCCAATAATCGAAGTACTTGAGTATATTCGCCTATTGGCCAGGTGATACAGAATGTATCACATGCAGGTTTCAGCCCAACTGAATATTTATAAGCAAACCATAATCTTGATAACTAGTATATAAAGTATATAATACTCTTTATCCTACCCCTACCCCTTATGCGGGGCGCATGTTTCGGTGAATCCAGCGTTTTCGCTGAGTCAGCACCCGCCAAGCGCACGGGTCCCAATACACTGACTCCCTAGGGGTCAATTTAGAGCTGACTGAGCACGGTGCACCACCAAAATGATCGCGCGTCGCGTCTGCCATCCACTTACACTGCAATTTTGCCTGCAATTGATGCTACGCCAGACACAGTTCTATTGCAATTATGGACGCATCAATGGGCTTTCAGCTCTCACCCCCACGAGTATTGCTCTCGCCGTCGCCCGACCCTTTACCAACAGAGGCCCCTTCCCCTCCTACGTCTATGCCACTACCTCTAGTGTCACGGCTCTAGAATCAGGGCTCTGCGAAGAGTATTGTAGAATCAGGTCTATTGACGATTCTAAACTAAGGAAAGAGGAAGGAAAGATTGAGGGCAAAGCCTTAGACTAAATACATAACCAATGCTTTGTCTAGCCCGCTTCCTTTCAAACGCGGTCTAGGACATTCCCTTATTCTGCAGTCCGGCTAGCTACGCAAGGCGGTAACGGTAGACAAAGGTCTAACCGTGACATCTAGAAGCTGTCAGGGCGCGGGTTCAGAACCTTGCCCAGACTCCCCGCTATATCATGTGATCC
>AYLM01003196.1:0-14231 GCA_001625345.1 Cairneyella variabilis
ACCTCCAAGTCCCTGGACCAAGCGGCACCCCAAGTCCAGAACGACGACTACGTCTCCCGCCCAGGACAGAAGTAAGCTCCAATTCCGGTCCAGCCTGACAACGATAATGTCGAGGACCCAAGCTCCGCAGAGAACGCTGATAGTGATGAGCAGCTTGGTGAGTATTTCCACATCAGGGAATCATGACAATGGTTGTATTAATATTGCTTTGCTAGCTGCCGATGAGAAAGCTGCCACCGACCAGAACAATGTGATTAACGAGCGAACTCGGGATGCTAAGCCAAGCGGTGGATATACGGAGCTGGGTGATGAGAAGAGCCTGCCAACTGAGGATAGGACGAGTGCAGTTGCTCAGTAGAGAAGATATCGGTGACAGACAATCAGTAAGGGGATGTGATTGCAATGGGACAATGGTTTGATGTTGTAGTTGTACAATGGTATTCTATATGATTATTCTTACATGTGCCTTTGAGATCCTTACCTGAACACGTATATTATGCTGGCATCTTGATTCCAGCTCCCGGTTGTTGAGGTTCTGGCTCGTATATCCTGGGTATCAATCCTTCAGCCATGCCAACAGCACCGTCCATTTCGTTCTTGTTGAACAAGAACAGTCCTTGAATAGCTGCCGTGCTTGTGTTCCTTTTTGTTCCTGTCACTTCGCCAGCTTCGTTGGCCACCAGCCCAAGGTCTTCTAGCCTCCGTAGAAATCGATCTCTTCCCTTATGATCCTTATCAACATCGCCGTAGAATCTATCCCACATCTCTGCAGCTTGGTATCGTGTGGCTTCCCCGATTCTGATTGTCACATCCACTCTCCCAGGCCGTATCAAAGCTTCGTCTAGTCGATCGATATGATTGGTAGTCAGGAACGCGATTCGCTCTTCCCCAGCCGCAACTCCATCTAGAGCATTCAGCAGCCCCGAGAAAGTGACTGTCGCTCCTCCATACCCATCTGCATCCACCTGCCTCCGGTTCCTGAACGCAGAATCCGCATCCTCAAGCAGCAGTATCGTCCTCGGCGGCAGCTTCGTTAATAGATGCGCCAACTTATCATCCGTCATGCCCCTCTCACTCAAATTGATAATCGCAACACCGAAATCCAGTTCCCCAGCCAGTGCCTGTATGAACGAGCTTTTACCACTCCCTGGTGGGCCATACAGCAAGTACCCTCTCCTGTACGGGATCCCACGGTCCACGTACCACTGTTGCCTGTCCAGAAAATCCTTCACATCGTCTACGATCCTCTCCTTAACCCCTTTGTCCAGAACTACAGAGTGAAGAGGCCTCTTCCGTCGCGGCTCGCCAAAAGCTTCCCATTCTGCACCTCGACATGTATACATCGGCGTCTTCCCTTCAATTGCAGCCCGCTCTAGCAGCAGCGCCTCGTGAAAAATGTCCTCGAAGATATGCCGGTATGCGTACAGCGTCGTGAGCGTAATGGTTTCGTGCGGCTCGCCTGTCTGATGATTCGCTGTACTCTGCTTCTCGCGATTAACTGCTATGAACGCTTCCTTATGCTTTATAATATGTCTGCCGTACCCTGGCTCACCCAGAAACCTTGCGTAACTAGGGCCATTCTTGCCAGCTTGTGCTACTGTTCGCATTGAGAGATGATGGATGCGGGTGATCTTCGAGGCGATAAAACCGCTAGCTGGCCGTGGAAGACAGAGCCATTGTAGTAGCCATCGGTACGAGGGGTCTTGTTTCGAGATCTCGACATCGCAGAGGAGACGGCGCTTTACGAGGCCTGCACCTTGGATTACGCCGCGGCGAGCGAGAGCTGCTGCTGCTCCCAGGCTAGCAAGCCCAATACCGCCAGCGAAGACTGGATTGTTGAAAAGGACATCGAGGGGTAGGACGGAGGTTGGTGGTGGTGAGCTGGTGGACATTGTTTTGGGAGCAAATTTTTGGGAGCAAATTTTTGGGAGGAAGATTGGCGATGTCGTCAGTGAAGCGGAAATTTAACCGTCGCAATTTTGCAGTCAAGAATTCGACTTCGAGTCTTCTTCATCATCAATTCTTCACCACTGTATCTCTCGCCATCTGACTTTTCACATTGACACCTCTGCTATCTCACTGAATCTCAAAGCTCAAAAATTGCCATTGCCATTCTCACCGTGGATTCATTAGGAGTCTTGCCTTCCGGTTCAAGGCAGTATTCCTATCTGCGGAAATCTTTACCTGTCTGCAATTATGCCAGTTTTATCTTGTTATGCCAACTTTCATCTGTTGTTCAATGAACGAAGTCAAGTGATGCTCGAAGCCTCAATTGCAACTGGAGCTATTCACACAGCCTCCTCTTCCCAGGTCCTGCCCAGCCCGCCACATTTGCGCTGTGAGGGCGGATTCGAGGGCACTGCGGCAGGATGACTGCTCGCCGAAGTCCTGGCTAGGTTGAAGCTCTTTTCTCATTAACTAGACCGCAAACTTCGATTCAGGAGTGCGGTCACGCTTTATGGTGACATTTACAGTTCAATAACAACGCTTGCCCTTCCGTGCCCGCTTCCCAATTGGTGTTCGCTCTTCCTTTGTGTCTCTGAAGCTGGGTGCGAGTTGTCTGCCTGCAGCCACCGAGCAGAGAGGCGTCGTCTCCACCCAATAGCTGAAGGATACGTTCCTTTTGGCGAAGCTGACCGAATGGGCATCGTGGAAGAATATGCCTATCACAGCCTTGCACCTCACGTGCAATAACATGAGTCCTTCATCTCCTCAATCGGTCGACGACTGCCTACAATACATCTTCAAGCTAGTCACCCTCATTCTCATTTCAAGCGTTTCTCTTCCGTGCATTTTATTTCTTTGCATCTTGTTGATTATTCTTTACTTGTTTTTGAAATCTCGATGCATTTGTGAGTGGTTTGGCAAGGCTCTGGTTAGAGCCTCATCCGTTCGTAACGACAGTCCATAAGCACGATATCAACATGCCTACAGCAGCATGGGCCGGCTTCATCCACGCCTGGCATACGCTGGGAGTGGTTTTGAAATGGATGTGCATCACAGTCGTCGGGATCCCGTTTGCAGTTGCGACTTGCGTGCTCATCGGGCTGGCAGCACTTGCCTTCGCAGCCTTGGTACTTGGAGCTGCTGCTGGAGCTTGCTTCATTGCTTTTATCATACTCAAATATGTCTACAAATTCGCCATCAAACTTCCCTACTGGATATCAGAAGCCAGGATACACTGGGCAGAGCGAGGACTGAGAGGTTTACCAGTGGCTGAGATGAGGACGGTGCCTCTACACAACCGGCTTTATGTTATTGAGCAACCTCCTCCTCGTCTACCAGAACTTGAGATTACAGAGATCATCATTGACCCAGCAGAAGAGGTACCTCAAGAACCCGAGCCTGCTCATCTGGCTCCCGACGCTGCAATGGAAGTACCCGCAGCGCCAGTGGTAGAGTTGCCTCCAGCTGTTGAGCTTCCAGGCATGCTGCTATGTCAAATATGCCTGGAGAAGAAGCTACCAGACGAATTCCCTTCACGATTACCTACAGATGTATGTGGTCACCATACCATATCTTGCTGCACAATGTGTCTCGTCCAGAACATCATCACCCAGTTCACCGGAAACATATGGTACGATATTAGGTGTCCGATATGCAGTGCTCAACTCGAGTACAAAGATGTCGCTGAGTTTGCTCCGCCTGACATATTCGAAAAGTAAACCTCTCCGCAGTCAATCACTTACCCTTTTAACATATCTACAGATACGACAACCTAACCATGCGCCGCGCCCTCGACACCGAGCTCCCCAACTTCCGCTGGTGTCTCGGACCTGGCTGCTCTGCTGGCCAAGAATACCCTCCAGATCCCAAAACGTCCGACGACATGATCTGCTGCCGTGCCTGCGGCTTCCAAGCCTGCGCTACTCACAACGTCGCATGGCACGAAGGCCTAACATGCGCTCAGTACGACGCCACGATAGCTTCTTCCGCGCAAAGGAAGACGAAGAAGAGTGAGAAGATCATTAAGAAGATTGCGAAGAGGTGTCCTGGGTGCGATAGGTATATCAATAAGAACGGAGGGTGTCCGCACATGACTTGTGTTTGTGGACGGGAGTTTTGCTGGGATTGTAGACATGATTATCCGGGTCATCATTGGGGGTGTCATCGGAGACGGAGGAGGTTGCATCGGTGGCATTTTACGAGGCGTCGATATCGTTGAAAGTTGATCCCGCGCATCTTCTTATAGTTTCAGCGGCATCATGAGGGCTAGTAGTGAGATGGGTTCTTCTGGTCATGCAGGACAGGTATTGGAACCTCACGTATCTAGCATGACCATCGGTGGTTATATTGGAAGCCTTAAGAGCTAAAGCGGCATTAGATATATTCACATAGCCTGTAACAATGAGAAAGTCATCATTTTGAACCAACTCGGGGTATCACGTGATGTATATTCAAATCCTCTAGATATGGCCACATTTCGGACGCGTGATCTGAAAAAAACGATATGTTACTATAGTTCTCCAAGCCGTATCATAATTCCATAGAATGAAGCGTCATAAGTATATACTCGTTATTGGTAGTCAAAGAAGAATATAGTCGTTCTTACTCGTTGGCGATAGCCGGGATCTTTTCACGTAACATCCGCCCAACATTAACATGGAATGCACGCCCGAGCATCTCCCGCAGAACAATACCAAGAATCCATTCTTATAGACTTCTCATCTTTCCAGCCAGCTCACAAGCAAACTTCGTTCCTTCTCCGTTTCAACAATACAAGACTTAAATTTCCCAACTCGATTCAATATGGCACCTCAAGTCGCACCTTACGGCACCTGGACCAGCCATGTCCTTCAATCAGCAGAGACCGTAGCGAGCAGCACCCTCAGCTTCGCTGAAGTACATGTCGACGTAGTTATCCATTTGACCCACCTTTCACATCCATCACTGACTAATCACAGCCTACTAGCGGCGACATTTACCTCATAGAAGTGCGCCCTGCGGAAAAAGGCCGCAGTGCCATTGTTCAGCTCAAAGACGGGAAGAGCATCGATTTCCTGCCATCTGAGTACAGTGCCGACAGCAAGATCCATGAGTATGGCGGCGGAGCAGCGGCTTTTGGGCATAATGGCACCATCATCTTCACGGACTCGAAGACGAGTGGCGTGTTCAGGTTATCCCCGGCAGCTGGTCATGTGAAGGAGATTATTAAGGGCGATGCGAAGATGAGATACGGAGATTTTGATGTTCATCCTAAGGACCCGAATGTTATTCTTGCAGTGCAAGAGGATCATACGGGGAAAGATGTCATCAATACTATTGCTGTCCTCGATGCCGAGAGCAAGAAAGCGAAGATTATTGTCGAGAGCGCGGATTTCTACTCCCATCCCAAGTTCAGCCCAGATGGGACGATGATCTCTTGGATGCAGTGGCATCATCCCGGTATGCCGTGGACAGGATCAGAAGTCTATATTGCGGACTGGAAGAATGGAAAGGTTGGGAAGGCTACTAAGATTGCTGGAAAAGCCAGAGAGGAGAGTATCAGCATGCCGAAGTGGCATTTTGATGGCTCGTTGTTGTTTATGAGCGACCGCACCGGATTCTGGCAGCTTTATCGGTATGATACCATGACTGAGAAGATGGAGCATCTTGCTTTGGAAGGGTTTGAGGATGCGGACTTGGGGGTTAGGGAAATGGTACTTGGGATGTGAGTTACTTTCGTTCATCTTGTGGAACTGGTTAATAGCTTTCAGGTGCACGTATATCTCTTTGAATGAGCATCAACTTATCATCACATATACGAGAGATGCTACGAATGGATCAGTCCTCTACGATCTCGCAAAGAAGACTACCGTTGAGCTTCCTGTCGGACTAGTAGAGATCAGCTGGACCGCTGTTCGTCGAGTCTCAGATACCGAATTTGTCATAATGGGCGGATCCGCCGCTGCTCCTGTCGGAGTCTACATTGTCGACATCAATCAGCCGTCAGAGAAAAAGCTGCTTAAGTCTTCCAGCGGCATCTCCCTTGATCCTTCACTCCTCTCTGTCGCCCGATCCGTCACATTCCCTCGCACCCACGGCAACAATCTCAACTCCTCCTCCCACGCCTTCTTCATCCCACCCAAGAATCCCAACTTCACCGCTCCTGCTGGGGCCAAACCTCCTCTCATAGTCAACATTCATGGCGGTCCAACTTCCCACTCCTCACCAGCCCTCAAACTCGGCGCTCAATACTTTACATCTCGTGGCTACGCATACTGCTATGTGAATCATGCCGGCTCTACCGGATATGGTCGTAAATTCCGCGATGAGCTGAACTACTACTGGGGGATCAAGGATTGCGAGGATACAGTCTCCTGCGTCGAGTACCTAGCCAGCGAAGGCATGATCGACGGTACCAAAGTGGGCATCACAGGCGGTAGTGCAGGCGGGTACACCGTACTCAACATCATGTGCACATTCCCTCTTGTATTCGCATCAGGCTGCTCCTTATACGGAATAGGCAATATGAAGATGCTCGCAGCCGACACGCATAAATTCGAATCACACTATCTCTTCGCGCTCATGTTCCCGGAAGGCACGCCAAAAGAAAAACAAGAGCAGATATACAAAGACAGGAGTCCGTGTCTCCATGCAGATAGGATTGAGAGGCCGTTGTTGATGCTGCAGGGAGACAAGGATATGGTTGTGCCGATGGAGCAGAGTAGGGAGATTGAGAGGGTGTTGAAGGGATTGGGGAGGGATGTTAAGTTGGTGGTTTTTGAGGGGGAGGGACATGGGTTTAAGATGCAGGAGCATATTATGAGGGCGATTGAGGAGGAGGAGGCGTTGTGGAGGAGGACGTTGGTTTGAACAGAACTGCAGGCGGCTTCTCGAGATGTCCGTGATACTGCAGAAAACTGATCTCCCACGGTGCAAACATGATCAAATTCTATCTTGTTGTACCTCTGGGTTTACAAGGTGTCTCTCTACAGCCGAATATTGATGACTTTGGTGGTTTGTGGCTTGTGGCTTGCGTTGTGTAACGCCCGTTCTATTCGGCCGCGTGCCTGTCGGGCATCTCCATACAAGGTGCCTCCGACTTGTTTTTTCTTCCATATGAATTGTACTTGTACATAACATCCAGCAGTTCACAGAAAAACTCCGTGCAATGTCGACTACTCACTCCGGAGGACTCACGCGGGAGGAGAAGGGCCGTGTGTTGAATTTATTGGCCGAGATCTACAGTCTGAGCATTTACCTAATAAAGTCGGTAGTACCACAACCGACAAAATGGCGGTCGAACTTTTTTCTACAAGTATCCCTCCGGTCTAGAATACAGGATCAGCTTCAATAAGACACATGCGCACTTCAGCATTCCATTTCCAAAACTTTCCGACGGCGCCGAGTACAGTACGTCAGCGTGCCATATATAGCCAGAGAACTCCGCGAAGACCTCTATCTAACTCATTGGCTCGTACCTGGTCGAGTCGGACATGTGTCTTTGGTTTTCGACTTGACGAAGAATTGGGTCGATGCAAGCGCTCTCATGCCTGGACAATTTGAGCTTTTCGATCGTGCGGAATTCATCGAGGTATATGATAATGGGGAGAACGCGTGGTATAATAAGAAAGTGAGAAGATTGTATGATAAAGGTCTGGCGGCATGCTAGAGTCGATAAGAGGGACCTCTATAGTCGAACGCACTCGAAGCATAGGTAACTGGTTTACACGTTCAACAGCTAGACATAGTGGTGCTCAGATAAGATGGTATTTCTATTCCTTACGTCCAACTACTTTTTGTACGATCCCTCATTACCTCTTGGCAGGAGGCCTCTGGTTTCTGGCTCTTCGTGATAACTTTGGGTAAGACTCATGTGCTTCGCTACAACTGATTCAGCTTACCACCATGCAACCGCATTCTTTCTCTTCTCCTAAAACCATTAAACCAAACTCCACTTCTTCAGGTACACAAGAAACCCACTCTGAATGTAAAAGAAACAAGTAACATGATCTAAAGGCTTGCTAAGATTGACAAGTTTCATCTCATACCTGTTGGGAATATTAGGGGCCTGAGGCCTCTATATATTCAGCATACTTGCCCACTGTAAATAAGTTTCAGTAGTCAAATTCAGTACGTTGCACCTGTAATCTCAACAATACCGACGGCAGATCAGTGGCAAGGCCTTGTTCGTTTTGAGCAGGGCGAGATGCCTACCAATGCAGATATGCGACCCGCCACCAAACTACAAATGTCATCAGTTTGTCGAGAAATATTTGTCCACCAGCGGCCTCTCAGATCAAAACTGTCTGCATCGGCGCCGAGATCGTTCTTTTCTCGATGCATCACCCAAGCGTTGACCGCAACCTGAGTGCCACCCGGCAATTGAGTGCCATTGATCTCAGCGCCCGACTCAGGTACGTACCGTGTGATGTTAAATCTCACAGTAGGCTACAAGCGCATGGCTTCTTTGAGGCATGCTTGGAAGTAGGGCAAGGTTTGTGCTTCTTTGAATTGGATAATCTAGGATAAAGGAACGCTGAGCAGTTCTTCAACCAACTTTCTGTGAACCTCAAGGTTGGCAAGTACATGCCAACAAAATGTTTGCATGGTCGAAGCTGTCGAGTCGGATCCTGCCGCACTAAGAAACCCATTTTCTGCTTTATTGAAGACATGATTTTACTCATGGGAAGTAGCATGGAACAGAGGTGATACTTGCACTGCTCCTATAGAGATAGCAAGCACGTCGTTTATCGAGAACCTTTCCGTGTTCTGATTATGCACGTCGAGAAGTGACTTAAGCAAATTCTTCGCATTTCTTTTCTCGCTCTCGGGATCTTGGTATTACTCTAGCATGCCTGCAGCAGTGTGGAAGAAGATGGTAGCTTTGTTCTCAGGCAAGAAAGGTACGAACTTCCAAAGTGAATTGCGCCGAGTGATATAATTCATTGCGGGAATCTGGCCAATGATGCCGCTCTCGTAAGTCGACTTGCTGATAGAGGTAATGGTTCCGTTCATGTCGTTGCCAGTGTCCAAAAAAACCAAGGTCTTGGCAAATGCACACTGACCTAGAGTCTATTCGATTGAATTTTAGCAGACAACGGTGCTGGGAGGCCATCCAGATAAACACGTACGTCAAATGCAAGATAGTGCAACCAATTGCCCAAACCAATGGGCTCTGACACGGAAGAAAAGTCATCCATTCGGGAGAGAAAATGCCGCATCACGTCTTCGATCTCAGGAGTATGTTGTTGTATGGCCGCTAGACTGTAAACTGGGCCTGTATGGCACTTCTTCACGGCGTGATGACTTTCTCGAATCTCGGTGAAGATATCTTTTCTGCCATCCGGCAGAAAGACAGTATAGAATTCTGTCTTCTGGAATCCTTTACCTGTCGTGAAGAGCTCCACGGCAGCATGAGGAGACGAGAAGGAGACCTCGTTGGGTCCGATGCAGACGATGGGTCCTAGCGAGGTGTAAGAAAATTTGAACTACTAGATAGAGGAGTCGAGAACTCGCCATATTTCTTGTGAACATCCACGTAATATTTCTATGCATACCTCCCCAAGCCACAAATACTAAGATGATACAATTAGTACTGGGTTACTCTTGCTGTCTAGTACACTAGGTACCTTGCCAGAGTCTGGTGCAAGACGTAAGAAATGGCCCTGGATATTTTCGTAGTGGTTTGGCATAGCGATTGTACAGAAATGTAAGCACTATGCCCAACAGCGTTGCACCCAGGCCAGATAATCGCAGATATTGCCATCCTTGTGCAAAGGCCGTGCTGGCCAGACTAACGGAGGTCGGTGACATATTTTATCAAAGCCAGGAGAGTGAGTCTCGTTAACTCGCTGAGAAGTTGATTTGGCTATGCAATGGGAAGTGATCAATGGGCTTGTTTCATAGTCATAGTACTACTTGGACTAAATGCTCGAGCAGAAGTGAGTGCTAAGCATCTCAGCTGTGCTCGTAGGAGGCGGAGAAGGAGAACAGCTCGCTTGATCAAAAACATTCGTAGCCCCACGGTGTCCCAGCATTTTTTTTTTTTTTTTTTTGGCTGTCGGAGTTATGTGGCAACTCTTGAAAATGGCTATGGTGTACGGTGAAACAAGCAATTCCGAGTGTCCTCCGAGATAGAACGCTTCTGTGTATTAACTTGGGGCGGAGGTGCTTTACAAAGATTTCGCGTGGCACACTCGGCCTTCTCGAATCCTGCTTCAGTACGTGTTTCTGCTCTAGGCGACCTGAGTGACTGCAAACTCAACTTTGGTGGAATAATGCCCAAAACTTGGAAGATCGAGTCTGACGGAAGGTAGTCGGTTGCTCTGTTCGATATGAGCAGCTGAAGATTGAGTGCTTTCGCTTGGCTCAGGGGCTGTAAGCGCCTCGCTTCTTGACATCGCATCGTCCACAACTTGAGATCTCAGGATTCGAATTCATTGTCACAAAGATGCCTCTCTATCTTCTCATCATTCTCAGAATATCCACGACCCACAACAGTAGTGCCCGATCGCCACCTCTCTGACGAATGTCCTACATCTTGACCTCCGCACTCCTCCCATACTCCCCACCACCCACCTCCTTCTCCAAAACCCCATCTTTCCCATACCCATTCTCCTCATCTTCCGTTCCCGCCAAGTTCCCAGGTCCCGCTGACCCTCCAATCCCAATCTCACTCATCTCAAACGCATCCGCTGGATCCCTATACCTCGGCACGAAATTAACACACAACGCATACGTCCACGCCGCGATAAAGAACGCAAGCGGCACACTCATCGCCGTCGCCGTGCTGTTTCTCAGATCTGCTACCGCCCCAAGAAGCGGTGGTACACAAGCACCTCCACTCACACCAGCGATAATGAATCCGCTTCCTCTTTTCGTGTATTTGCCTAGCCCTCGCATGCCGAGAGCGACGATGGTAGGGAAGCAGATACTCTCGAAGAAGAGCGTGACGTACAACATCGACATACCGGTGTTACCGCGCTGGGTTATGGAGGGAGAGACGAATACAAAGCACATTGTGAGGTAGAACAAAAACACCCAACGAGGGCGGATGAATTTCATTAGGCCGACGCCGGAGAAGCGTCCTAAAGCGAATGCGCCTTGAGCCCCTGCCAAAAACTTGGCGGCGAGAGAGGAACTAGTGTTGGCTCGAGTCTCGGTCACATAGTTGATGAAGTATGAGGCGATGGCCACTTGCGCGCCGGTATAGCAGAATTGCGCGAAGGCGGCGTGGAAGAGGCGGTATTGTTTGTGGAAGGGTTGGATGTCGGTATTGGCGTGTGTTTCGGAGGCTTGGAAGGCCATGTCTGCGTCCGTGATTTCAGGGATGGGTGAGCTGGGTGAAGTCAGCACCATTTCATCACATCTTGAGTCTCAGGAGTCCGGAGAGTGTAAGAAGCAAGGCGAGGGAGACGTACAAATAAAACACCACAGCCAACGCAAACACAAAACACGCAATCGCCAAATAAACCCACTGCACATTCTTCAGCGCCTGCGGATCATCGCTCGTTTTCAAGAAAAAAACATAGCTCCCCAACACCGGCGCAACCACAGTCCCAATGCCGTTAAATGCTTGCGAGATATTGATCCTCATCTCAGCGTAACGCGGTGGTCCGCAGACAGTGATGTATGGATTGGCTGCTGTTTCAAGAGAGCCGAGTCCGTTGCCAATGATGAAGATAGCAGCGCAGAAACCGCCGAAGGAGCGGTGTAGGATGCAAGGCCATGCAATGAGAGCGCCGATACCGTAGAGGGTCAGACCCCAGATGAAGACGGGTTTGTAGCCGTAGTGGCGGAGAATGTAGTTTGCGTGGCCTAAAGAAGCAAGTGGATACGCGCTGTAAAAGCCCATCAACACTTCATCCTCCACACTAAATCATTTCAAAATTGGCAGGTTTGAACATACCCAAAATAAGCAGCCTGCAATCCGCTCGATCTAGCTCTCGTAATGCCGAGGGTATTTTGAAAATGCTTGTTTAGTGTATCGAGAAGTCCATATGAGAAGCCCTAGTATCCGAGTCAGGAAAGCGATCGTGTGAGGCGGCGCGACGGATACTGACCCATAAGAAGAACAAGATCGTAACAAGAGCAAGAGGATATATTGATTGTCTCAACGTCAATTCTGCTGCATTCGTCTTCTCGTCATCGCGGACTTTGAGGGAGTGGCGTTTAAAGATGGTCATTTTCAGTACAACTCTTCTTACTCAAACCACATCAAAGTTGAGAATTCTGAAAGTAAGGAGCTAAGGCTCATCTTTCCCAGACGCGGGGAAAGTGGATACATATATCACGGCAATCCTGCCAAGAACGATCCTCCTTCACTACTATGCTTGACCATGAGAGTGGTGGTAATTTTACCACCGATGTAAGCGAACCCTGTCTTTTGTGGTATCCGGTGCAGGTATGACCGAAACCGACAAATACCGACCTTCTTATTTCAGGATGATCGTATAGCGTTGCCGAATTATGAACGGTGATCGACTGCGGGGTATTGGGGATCCTTGTTTCTCGAAGCACCTGCTTACTTCGTGTATCCATGTGGGGGAAGATCGGCAGTTCGAACGCCATTGAACGGGTTGGCTTGCCTTTGGCTTACTTCGTACTAAACATGCCCGTGGAACGTCTGAGTGTTTCAGACGTCGGCCGTTGGAAATAAACTACTTCATGGTATGGGTATCAATTGTTAAATTTCTTCTAGAAGCTTCTACGATATATAGGGATCTCGGCCAATCATACTATTGAGTTTCACTTGATCACCACTAGTTTAAGTCGACGATACTCGATAACAATTGATACCCATACCACGAAGTACAATGTATGTTTGAGTAACTGGCGGAAGTAGACTGCCGTCGGTCTCGCTTTGATAGTACTTTGGTACTCGGCGTATTAAAGGTTAATCTGATTCTAGTAAGTTCTATAGTGCCGGGGGGTAGCGCAAGGGCCTCTGACCAATAGATTTAATGAGCCTAGACTCTCTTGCACCGCTACTTTCCTTAACTCAGCTCCTCTAAACTCGCTCTAATTTCACTCTCTATAGATTTCTACGTTCCCACGCCAAAAAAGAGAGCTCTAGAGCTTATAAGAGATGAGAAACTACTTCGTGGTATTCGGATCAATTCCAAAGCCACAATAATCTGCTATACTTAAAGAAGTAGCAAATCGACAAAAATCAAGATCCCTATTGGCAGAGACCCCTTGCTAGAGTAGAAGTATCTAGAAGTCTTGGCGGAATTGATACGATACTACGAAGTACGTATTCAAATCCTCTTCTTTAATGCCAGCTTTTTATAGGGCGAGATTTGCCTCTAAATAGGTTACACCTAAGTGTGCCGTGCATTGCAATATTGCCTTACTTTATAGAAGAGGAGAGCTGGTCGAAATACTAACGTATCTTCCTTAATACCTCTAAGGGTTCTGCCAGTCATGACCTCATTAGGTCCTATGTACGTAACCCACGTCAGGGTATTAGAAGTGGGTTATAATATTACTCTAGTGGAGGCCTGAAGGGGATCTAAAGCCGAGGGTAATCCTCACTCCTTCTCTCCTCGCTATAAGTAGCCCGCTGGCACACCTTAAATCGGCAGCATTTAGTCGCGTAATACAATTTTTTACTCAGTTATAGATTATCACTTACCTTTGTGACTCTCTTGATTACCTTGAGGTGTAGTCTCATTACAATACCTCGCAAAGAAAGAGGCTAATTAAATGGGTTACGACCTCCTAGAAGAACTGTGAGACTCCTTAGATTGAGGTCCCCTCTATCCTTAGCTAGGAATATAGGGAGAGAGCTATTTGGACTACTTTCAAAAGGAAGGTTATGCTCGCCGAGTCTCACGGAGGAAATGATCTCTCACGGAAGAACACGCACGCAAGCGGCGTGAATAGGTACAAGGGTATGCTAATTGGATAGAAGAGTAATTGGATATGGTTCTCTGGAGTGATAAAACTTGGGCACAACCTGGGAGGCATACACAAATTTGGGTGATAAGGCAAAAGAGAGAGCAGGGTTATAAGGATTGCATATAACGACAGTACTAACGCAAGATTAGGTGGATGTTCTGTGGCTATATAAGTGGCAAGTATGTTAAACATAAAGGGTTATTCTAGCAGAAGGATTAGGAGAATATAAATGTGGGCTCTTACTCTGGGATTTCTGTCCCTCTTATAGATAAGATTCTGCAAGAGTATCTAGACCTTGTGAAGGCGCGGGCAAAATGGTAAAGACTTAATTGATCGAATGCCTATTGCACAAAGATCTAAAGCTAGAGATGGAAGAAGGGAAGGGAAAAGCCCTGACTATATAG
>AYLM01003197.1:0-43486 GCA_001625345.1 Cairneyella variabilis
GGCAAGGTTCTGAGCCACCGCCCTGACAGACCTTACCATTTAATAAGATAACGCTTACAGGGTATATTACGGCCTTTACATAATAGGTACTACAAGCGGCAGCAATATAAGTGTTAGAATATCCTCCTCTCTCCCTAGACCTTAATCCTATAGAGACTCTATGAGATGATATAAAGACTATATTTAGGAGCACTACCTAACTGTTCACAACTCTTATAAGAGGCTAAGGGCTGCAATTAAAGAGGCTTAGGACTCTATTTCACATAAGAGAGTAAGAGAGCTTATATATAATATGAAAGCAAGATGTTGGCCTATGATCAAGGCAAAGGGGTGATAAACTGAATTCTAAGTGATATCCGTAAAGCAGTATCATAGGGCACTAACCTTACACTACCCTTACAATTTAACAATTATTACGCATATCACGAAGTATGGGGCTATTATTAAGTAAGGTTGAGTCCTAATCTCCTAGATCGGATAAGTTAGAAATTTGGCTAGAGGGTGCTACTTCATCTCAATATCTTCATTTCCCTCTTCAACAGTCTCCTGCCTCTTTAGATCTCCTGACTTCAAGAAATCATATTCAGTATACGCAGCCGCTACCAGGTTTCCCAACCGACTGAGACCATTTCCAACATAAAACGCTCCTCTGTACCCCCTCAGCACGTCTTCACCACCTCTGTTCACGTTCACTTCGATAGAAGTGAACCGTCAATTATGATGAGGTAATAATGGGTCGAATTCGGATCCCACAACATTTAAAATCGAGTGAAAGGTAATTTTGCGGCTATTTACCTTTCATATGAGGCTCGCATCTGCAATTTGGGGTTATGTGCCTTTTATATGAGGCTGAAACAGGTACGTTCAAACACGGTGGGATTAGACGGGACAATGATGGGATGAATCTAGACTTTTTACTCCAGATTTGAAATTGTGGAGTACGATTTGCGGGGAGACGGAGCTTCTGGCCTTTCCCACTTCAGGAGACACTCCAGAGATCGGCAGGGCTGATTAGTCAACGCCACTGTCAGGTCACAGTCAAAGAGTAGAAACTCGATAATGAGACATTGCCGAAGGATCAGGTAGAAAGCTCGCAAATTATCGAGAAGCAGTGACATCCAGAGTTGAGGAAGTAGAATCTGTGAAGTCCAAAATACATGATGGGGTGGCTTGCTCGCCAGCTCCCCAATGGAGGGTTAAGCTTTTGCCACCCTGCCACTTACTTCAGCCTCTTATTACAGGCACAGATCCTGATTTTCGAGCACAAATCAGATATTGGGAGTCACGAAGAGGCAAAAAGAACAACGCGATGCACACAGAACCTAATCTCCGAGCTTTTCAGGCACTTGCCCCTTCAATCTCACTAACGCCAGCGAATACTTACTACCAGAACCTTCTATTTATTGCCTCCAAAATTCCAAAATACTTTGTACTTGTATACGAGGTATGCTCAGTCCGAACTCTTATCGTTCGTTTCCTGCTTGTGTAACCCACGTTGCTGACGTGTGGTTAATTGAGTGGTTCACCAGGTTGGGGTCCCTCGCGAATCAAGTTCTCTCCTTTGCCTTGTCCCCCTGACTCGTTTCCCCTCGCGTGTTGCTCCGCCCTGTCGGTCTCTTGTTTGTTTCCTGGCAGGCATCAACAGTGACGCATCACCCGCGCCCTCATGCATGCTGGACGAATAACATCGCACAATTCCGTTCCTCTGTTTCAACTTTTGGCACCTCCCACCGCCATCCCCAACCCATATCACGGGATGGTTATGACTCCTAGGCCGTATTGGGCTCAAATGCATCACGTGCGCCCGCAAGGCATCCAGGCGCCAATCTATATCTATCGACTTGTTGGCGTCTCTCTCTTTCTTCCCTCCTCACCACACCATTCGGGTCGCAAATAACACAACAAGAATCTCTGGACTTTCTTTGAATTTCCCGAGATCTCTTCCAGGACCCTGTCAATCCTTTGTGCGTCAGCTTTCAAGCCCCCGACTCTCCTTTCGTCACTCGTTCAACCTTCTTCCCCGCCATCCCGATAAGAAATACCCAACGTCAAGACCCCCCACCGCAGCCATGTTCAAGCGCTCCGTTCGATCGAATGACCGCGTGGACAAGGTGGTGAAGTTGAAGAAGTCTTATAAGGATCCCGCGAAGTTGGCGAAATTGCAGAGGTCGTTCGATCAGAGTTCCCCGCCAGTCGGGAGGTAGGTTGCCTATTCGTCGCGCAAAGCATTGAATGATACTGACAGCTGCACGCACAGCACTCTGACCTCGCCGATAGTCACCTTCAATGTCGGCAAGGAAGGACGGCTCTTTGCGGCCCACGAGGATGTCCTCTCCCTGTCGCCGTTTTTTGCGGCGGCTTGTAGAAGCCAATTCCTCGAGGCTGAGAGCAAGAGGATCGATCTTCCCGACGAGGAACCCGAGATCTTCTCCTGTGTTCTCGAGTATCTTTACGTGCGTATACCCGCAGATGCGCAGTTCCTTTGATTTTATATATATACTAATTTATTCTGCAGAAGGGCGACTACTACCCCCGCTTGCTTCACAACAAGCGCCGTAGCACTTGGGAACTCGAGGATGCAGTGAGCTCACCCAACCCCGAAAACACCGGTGGCCGCGGCGCTGTCGAGCCTACAACCTACATCTCCAGCGTGGGAGAACACCTTTTGAGGGACACCGTCATATACTGCGCGGCCGAGAAGTACGGTCTCGAGGAGCTCAAGCGCCTTGCCCTTCGGAAGCAGGGTCTGCAGAGCGGAATCGAGGTTGCTACCATCCTCCGCAGTGCGCGGTATGCGTATGACAACACGCCGGACTCAGACTCGCGGCTCCGCGCTCATTATCTCGCCCTGATCATCAGATGTCGCAAGACATTTAAGAGGAGCGGAACCATGCAGACAGAAATGGAGAGTGGCGGTAAACTTTTCTTTGATCTGTTCGTGGCACTGTGCAACCATGTCGATGATATTGTGGAGATGGGGTAGGTCTTCAAATCTTCTTCCTTTCAAATTTCTGCGCTTGATATATAAACACGTACTTACGGTTGTTTGTAGGAATTCCAAATCTCCCAAGACCATCTAAAGTTGCGTAGCCCCGCGTCAGGTACACTGCACGGAGTTCAAATTGTTTCGAGAACGACTGCTATCTCCATCAGATTGGACCACCATCCGGAGCCATTTGCAGTCGTTGTTCCGCTTCTCCGGGCAATGACCCAAATCTCCTTCTCATCACGAGGTTGGCCGACCAAATTGATGACCACGAGTAACATCGTTCTCCGCTCTTTATCATACCCCGTTTGCGTTGCTGTTCGGATATTGGATATCTAGGAATGGAAGGAATGCGTTTGCTTTTGATGTCCTGGGATCTGGTCTATTTCGCGACTGAAGCGATCTAGGCTGGGAGGATTCTATCAGACTGATACCACATGTCAGTGGGCGGACTCTTCGCCCACAAATCTCCTTTCTGTTGGGATGCATGGTGATGCTGTAGCTGTTGTTATGGTTGACGATCTTGATGATTGTGAATCGGTGATGATCTGCTTGCGGATTATCTACCAGGCAAAGCCCTCGTCAGGGCGAGTTAATGAGAGATTCGGCCACCTCAAATTTGTCTCTTTTAGACGTGAGGCTCACAGCACTTGGAGGGAACTTGAACTTGGGATTTTGAGGTAAGGGAGGTCATCGTGATACAGAGACGCAGTCTGCCTTGCGCGCTTAAAGAGCCAAGTCAGAATCTTAAACTAACAACCGCAGCCACCACATTTCACTTCCACATTCCTTCGATCACGTTTCGTCTGGTCTCTAATCATGGGTAGAGAATCCTTGAATCGCCTTATTTCGCTGCCTTCCTTTCTCGTTGGCGAGGTTTCATTTGGTAAGTGCCGAAGGCTTGCTTCTGCCAACAGCCATACGTCAAGCGACCTATCACACCCCAGCAACATTCGGACTTAAAGTCCTCAGCCGCGATTAATATCTCGTTTGTGTTCTCTCATCCATGCCACCAAGAAGCCACAACAGATCTTGCAACTGTAGGCTGAGAAACGGATTGGCCAGGAACGTACCATCGATATGAGGAGTTCCCTGTCTTTAGATTGAAAGGTAGGCACGTCTTCGGATACCTGCCGTTGAGCTGGGGCTATGATAGGGGGCTTTACTTGATCTCATGCTCAGCTATCACTCTTAGACCAAATGGTGTGAGCTTCTCCCCTAACCCAAGTCCCATCCATTCCACTCTATAAACATCTCACCCCAGGCCATCTCTTCTCCACCTTCGTCTGTTCCTGCCAAGCTTTCTTACATTCGTTCCTACCGCCAAACCTTCAAGATGTCATCTCCCGCTATCAAGTTTCTCTTCCTATTCTCAACTCTCCTCTCCTTCGTGTACGGACGAGAAATCGCCCGCCTAGTCCCCCTCCCAGTCCGCCACGAAACCGACAAACGAGCAACCTACCAAGGCGGCTGGGCCCTCTCCCTGCCCGGCACCACCTGTCCCGCCGACGCTCCAGTAGCATGCGGTACAAATGATAACACTGTAAACCCGACGTGTTGTCCTAGTGGGCAGACGTGCTTTGGGTTGTTGACACCGCATTGTTGTCCTACGGACTCCGATTGCCAGAATGTGGTGGAGAATCTGCCTGTTTGTGCGAATAGTACTTGGACGCTGTATGAATTGAAACTGGGTGAACGCTCGTTCTTTTGCTGTGAGCCGGGGCAATATGGGGTACTGCCTCTTTCTGGTAAGTAGATTAAGTCTTTGAATTTTCGCAAAAATTATGTGCTGATTACTACATCAGGATATGCAGGCCTCTGCGAGCCCCTCGACCAAACAGTCGCCTCCTCCCTGATCGCCACTCAAGCAACCCCAGCCGGAGGCTCAATCGCCACATCAACAGCAGCCAGCGGTGCTACTACCACGGGCAAGAATACCGCAACAACAACAACTGGTAGTGGCGGGAGTGCAACTACAAACACCGCAGCAACCACAAGCTCATCCGGCTCAGGTACCAGCGGAAGCTCAACCTCCAACCCCGTAACCACAATCCATAATAAAACCGGTCTTTCCACAGGTGCTATTATCGGGATCGCAATCGCTGGCCTTGCTGTTATCCTCGCTATTTTCGGGTACTTGGTTAAGAGATATTGTTGTTCTGGGAGAAGAAGAGCGCCGCCGAATCAGGTAGTTGGTGGGTATGGGAATCAGGGTATGTACAGATTCTGCGTTGAGATTTGGAATTTCTCAGGAGCCAAGGATTAGGAGACATGACTGCGAACAAGATTCAAGAAAGCTAACTAATTGATAGGACCGGTGTATGCGCCTGTCCCGGCACCTGTGCCGGCTCCTTATGGGGGAGTGGGGACGGAGTATAAGAGTCCTATTGTTGGGGGTGCGGAGGTACCGTATGGACAGGGCGGGTATGGAGCGGGGAGAACGCCGAGTCCGATGCAAGGAGGCCCGTATGCGCCGCCAGGGGTGGCGGAGGCACCGCAGAGGTGGGAGGGGAGGGCTGAGTTGTGAGCTGTCGGTTGAGGTGTTGATGGTGAGACGGCATTCATTGTTGTGGGATAGATGAGTTTGGGTTGCTTACTTGTCCTCAGCGTTACCTATTGCATTTCAATTCTTGTACCGTATCGCTTTCTTTTCTTGTATTTTGATCATATCAGAAAGTACAGAATGTTAATGATACGAACTCCTTCCATACGCAGGTGAGGATACTCTCTTGAATACGCTTCAATTTATTGTCACTCTGATTGAATCAAGATGTTAAATCGCGGATGCACCAATTTCACTATGATATTGGTACTCGACTTTTCTTGCTCTTTCGTTTGTTAGTTTCATTTTCCTCTCTAAATATAATTAGCGGCTGTTTTACCCTGAGCCGAGTGTGAGCATTCTTATATAGGCTGAGTTACGTCTAAACATAAAGTAGAGTTAGTCGAAGGATGCAGAAGGAGGGTTACTAGGCTCCCCTAAAGCTCGGTTATACTTTGATTTCTCCTATTTTAGTTTGTTTACAACTGAAATTATTTTAGAATTATTCTTGGATTATCTTTTTGATGAACGTCATCCCCGTCACTCGCGTGACCAAATCGCAAGGCCTGCACACCCAGGAACAGAACCAGCTCTAGACAGTCATTCGAAGTCATCCCTAAGCCAATTGAGTATTTGTGGAGGTGCTATTAATCCCAAGATTGGCGATAAAAACAACAAGCAAGGCACAGTAACTAAGCTCTTGTCAACTTTGTGCATCAAGTGAGGTATATTGAACTCACGCAGCTGCTGCGCCAAGAAGCTCATGTCTTTTAGCCTTGGTAAACAAAGCAAGTGCAGCAGAGAATAGAAGTGTTGCAACTAACAAGATTCCCATACATATGGCATTGGACGTGTTTGCATTGGCCTGGTTGAACGATGAACCCACATGGTACAAAGCATACACTGGCAGAATCAAGAGTGCAAGCACCATAGTCATGATGATGAAGCTCACAAGACGATCTACACGGGCCTTGGTGGGAAGAAAAAGTGATTCATCGGTGGTTTTAGCAGCAGTTTCCTTTTCAACGTCAATCAACGACCTCTAGTACTTGTGGAATATCGTACCTTTGAGCAGAAAACATACTTGACGGCTTTTCGAGGAAAGAGTTTGAGGATCTTCTCCACTGTAGCGTCGAGCCAAGCACTCTCTCTTCCGGGTCTCAGCGTAATCAAATCCTCTTTATTGAAGATAAAATCATCATCTCCCCGCAGCAATGGCTTCTTATGTGTCACAAAACTGGCTACGCTGTTGTAATCGCGCTCTGGAGGACGATTCGCAGCCGTGAGCTGTTGCGCGTTCAGGAGTAGCGCGTCATATCTTAGCACTGTTTCTTCCATGCGAGCAAGGAGGGATTCTCTCGTTTCCCCCAATTGATGATCCTGGCGTTCTACATCTTCCATTCTGCATTGTAGGGTAATTTTGTTGCGGAGTTTGTCCTTTTGGTCCATTCGGACTAATTCTTCTTCCATGAGGCGAAGCTCGTCCTGTTTCCGAAGAAGTAGTCGTGCATGCACAAACCCGAATCTTCGATAGATCATGAAGTTCTCATCGCTGTCTAAGAATGATGCTAAGTAAGGGTATCCATGCTCACAACCCTCCACTATATTTGTCAGGAAACGGTACGTTCCGTGGTCTTAATGGCTTAAACATACGTTTTCGGATGATGGTTCGAAAGGGTTTTGAAGACGACTTAGTGAAACAACTAGGAAGAATAGCTCGTAAGAATCGAGCTGTCCGAGTTACTGGTTCCGGCTCATGCACTTTTACCACATTAGTCAAATTCCGCAACCAGTAATTTGACATAGAACTTGCCACTTTCTTCATCGCTATCTTCCTCGACGACAATCCGCTCCACAACTGGGGAGTTCAATGTTTCGTTTTGGGTTTCCCATGTCGACTGCGATTTCGGCGAGTTTGGCGACTCACTCTGTGTTCCATTGGCTTTCTCGAGATCCGTATCTGGCACTGCAGGAGTTGTCTTGTCCATTCCGCACGATTAAGGCAATTAATTAAACTCAAGGTTTCGAATGTTCAAGAGTGGACTTCAGATCATCCTTATAATGGTTGTTGACATTACACACAAGCCTCTTGGATTTCAGGAGAAGAAATCTCGTGAGGCGCTACTAGACCGAGTACGCGGGCAAGCCCTCCTCGGGCGGGCCTCTCCATAATTGCGTGAGACCCAAGGCTAATACTTATGGCGGCTGCATTGGTGATTGGCTAAATACATATAAAACGTATGGGTGGTCTGCCTCAGCTTCCTTCCAAAGAATGCATGCAAGTCGCGAAATAATCGGTAGTCTATTATGATGACTGGTAGCGTTTTTACGCAGGCAGAGACAAACCCACAACTAGCAGGCTCGCTGCTCTTTCCTCGAGATGCAGGCGGCAAAAAGGTCCTAACCAAGAAACGTGTCAAAAGAATGCGACCAAGCCCTCTTAGTATGTATCAAATATCAATGTACGTTTATGAATGAGGTCATTTATTTCCACAGCAATTTTGTGCAGGGTGACTTCTTCTGCGCCGGAATTGAGGGTTGTGATCAAATGCGCTCACCGAGAGCCTCCTCTTACATCTTACGGCAGCATCACAGCCCGCTTCTTCTCACAGGCAGGAGCCTTCAGGTCAGGCTGCAGGATGCCTCGTTTGCCTCGCGAAGAGGGTGCCATTATAAACACAGAGTCGCCCTCGAATCAACCTCATAAGGCTTTCCCACACATTCACACCGCGAATAAAGTCTACGAGCTCTCACACGACCAGCCACAAAAGGTAAAGCAAACCAGTGGAGAAATGTAACCGAAGACATGCAGCACTAACTAATTCGTGCTTTTTGACGAAGATGGAGAAGGAATCCGTCCAAGAGGACCCTGGGCGTGCCGATTACGTTTCGAGGGGGCCAGACGCAAACGTAAAACCCCATTTCCTTCCTATTTGGTAAATATGAGATTAACAATGTCGAACTGTAGTACTCGCGGCGCTTTGAAGATGGAGCTCGAGTATGGATGAAGGTCTCAAAGAACGACCCAGATATTGTGGTTTACGTGAAAGAAGGACAGTACGATGAGGGTTTAGATTGTTGGGTGTACAAGGTCCAGGAGAAGGACAAAGACGGAGAGTGGTACGGAAAGGAACGTGGGAGAAAGGAGACAGCCTTGAAACGCGCCTAGATACGGCCTCAACAGACGGGTCATTTCAGGTTGTGGGGGCGGCGCAGGGCTACGCCACCGCATGATGATTTATAAACCTGGGAAGTGTTTTTGAACACAGCCTCTTTTGTTTTGAATACCATTGGTGGCTGGCGCTTAGGAGTTTCCCGGGGCTCTACTTCAATCATTACTTGCATCAATGATGACTTGCATAATATCCGCCTTTTTTGTTCGGTAGAAACCGCCTCGCAGTGCTTCAAACACACAGGCTACATATACAGGGTCTCGCCTCATGAACACTTGGTCAATCCACTACCAACGGGAATTTTCTTGAAACATCTATCGAGACGTCAGCGAATAAAATGAGAACACAAGTACAACAGATGCCTCCAAAACAAGTCCCAACTTTGCAGACTACTCAGCCAGTTTCAGAAGCTTCAATGCCTCACGAAGTTCATTATTTGGAGGACAAGGTACAAGAAAACGCTAATTTTCAGGTGCAATGGGGCAATTGGATGTCGGATGTGCAGAAAAATTCCTTTTACAAGCGAGTATTTGTACTATTGTTGTCGTGGCACCCGGAATGCGATGACATGGCAGTTGGCGAAGAGGTACACCACCGTTCATGACCCTCATAATCCTCTAGCCCAGATACTGACAATCGAAGGTTGGGCGTCTTGAGGACGTGTTTAGAGACATTTACCACTACGACGTGTCAACTAGCCTCATTGATAGTCGGCAAACTACCCTGCCGCAAGTCCAGGCCAATCTAGCTGTCGCAAATTTTGTAGCACGCAACGATCAGGAAGAAGCTCTATTCATTGTATACTACGCTGGGCATGGTTCACAAGGGAAGAACATAGGCGACTTGAAAATGTCAGGGTAGGTAGGCAACATTCCGATTCGTCGACCGCGACTGATTTCCTCAGGCGCAGAAAACGAAATGTATACCATCCGAACGAATGGTACCATATTACTTGGAACTTCGTAGAGAGCAATCTCAAAACAACACGTGCAGACGTGTTCCTGATTTTTGACTGCTGTCATGCAAGCGACCTTGGCAGAGATTCTGGCCTCACTTCAAGGTCTGTGTTATCCTGAATCGCGTCGGACAATGTTGACATTCCAATCTCTAGATCATTTGAGTATCTTGCCGCCTCTACTACTGAGTACACTCGATCGCCCGGAGACTCATCATTCACGTCGGCTCTGATTTGGGCGTTGAAGAAACTTGCTGCAACAGAGCAATCTTCACGAGCAACTGTTAAGGCGACTCAAATGTTCACCACAAGCAAGCTTGCCAAGAAGATCTGCGACGCGCCTGACTTTCCAAAGGACCAGAGACCTTCGCTTACCACTCGAGATGTAGATGCGTACCAGCATATTGTGCTTGCACCACTTTCCCTGGAAGGTAGCCCATCGCATCTTCCTGTGGTCGAAGACCAGGAGGAAGAGGATGAAGAGGATGCCAAACGTGTTCCCCAATACCTCAGCCTTACTTTCCATTTTGAAAGAAAGCAGGCTGAGACCGATATCAAGAGGTTAGCCGATCACTTGAAAAAGTTCATGAGACTGGACAATAAAAGTCTCCACGAAGTCCAATGGCGTGGGATCTGGAGCGGGTCGAAGCCACCCGTTCGCCATAGGTTTCACGAAGTTGTGAGCATACTGATGGCACAGTCACCATCGAAGTCGAAGAATCCAGGTCAATTTCACACTGAGAGGCTATCTGAGCAAAGTGATCGCACAGCAGACAGTTTTCTTCCCCCATCTCTAATGGCTGAGATTACGCCTCTGCTTTCTGGGGCATCCTCCGGCACTTTCACGGAGGAACCAAACCCTCGAAGCGTTCGAGGTCATCTTCTGTCTTTCTTTCGAAAGCTGTGGAAACCGACGACTATTAAACCACACGTAGGAACGAATGGCACGACCTCGCATACTGCCGGGAACACTCCGAGGACATGGATAGGTCACTTGATGGACAGACTGCGGAATTTTCTGAGGTATTTTTCTTCGAGAGTAGAGGTGTCATCATGAGATTGTTTTTCTCTCTAAGGTTCTTTTTGATTGGCGTCGAGGAGTATAATAGATACCCGTATGGATAAACATTGCCTAAGTCTGTCCTTCAGGACTGCACGTCCTGAATATATGCCTACAGCTCGTTCTCCATACCTCCTTGCATGTGAAGCACTCCTCTATATCTCTTCCACATCATGTACATCCTCCACCTCCTCTCTTCCACCCTCTACCTTCTTATCCATATTGATACCTCCAACATGTGCATCTTCCCCATCAAACAAAATCGCAATCTCCTCCAACGTCGGCCCCCTCGTCTCCACATAGTAAGCCCAAATAACCACTAAACAAACAGAGAGTCAGTGATTGCCTCTTTTATACATTCCTTTCTCGTACAGCGATAAGCAAGCTGCGGATCTTTCCCGTTTACTCTCACAAAGAGAGCATAAGTTAAAACTGGGGGCGCAAAACCAAAGAACCATTTAGACTTACCAACTTCTATAACCAAAACCGCAATATACACAAAATAAAACCGCCACTCTAACCTAGCCAACCCAATCGGATTCACATACTGATTAAACACGCCCGCCAGATTCGTAAACCAGAAACACAGCGTCAGTCCCTTCGCTCTAATATGAAACGGCAATATCTCTACTGTGTAGCTGACGGTAAGACCAGGCCATGCGGCGCCTGCGGTACCGTAGAAGAGGAAGATCATTGCGAGGACTGCGGAACCGGCGGATGGGGATTGGGTTTTAGCGTAGACGGCAGAGCAGGCAGTCCAGATACTGAAGGAAATGAGCATGCCGAAGCCAGCGAAGAGGAATAAGGGCCGCCGCCCGACGCGGTCGACGAGGAAGGCGCAGAGGAGGGAGATGAGCCAGCACCAAATTGTGAGGCCGCCGTTGATTTCGGCTTGGTGGGTTGAGCTTCATATCACATCAGCTCACTACATTGCTTCATTGAAAATTTTTTAAAAAAAAAGAAGCACTTACTCAGTAATCCCAATAGATTTGAGAATCGAAGAAAGGTAATAAGAAACCAGCCCATTCCCTGAGCACTGCGAGAATATAGCAGTTAAAATGATTAAAATGCAACGCTTGCGGTTCCCAGGCGTTTTCACGAGTTCGCTCCATCCTGTACTCGCAGCAGCCGCTTTCTCCATTCTCAACGTCTCTCGAATTTCCGCGAACTCCCATTTGACGAATGTGTCGTTGGGGTTGTCGTTTGCGTGATACTTGGTCAGTATTGCCAGCGCCTCATCATCTCTTCCTTTACTGATCAACCATCTAGGGCTCTCAGGAATAAAATATAAAACTAGCAGTTGGATGCCAGGCATCAGGCATTGCAACCCAGTAGGCAGCAACCACTGCATATTCCCGCTCAACGTCGTCAGAGTCCCGAACGTCGTCCACGCCGCCACGATAGCGCCTAAATACCACACCGTATTATATATAGTCGTCATTTTTCCACGATGCTTAGGGTGCGTGATTTCAGTAATGAGTAAAGGACATGTGCCGTTTGAGATTGTGGCACCTATGCCGATGATGAAGCGGCCGGCGAGATACATGGGTTGAGGGTTGGAGGCTGGTGGGAAAGATTGGATGAGGGCGCCGAGGATGATGAGTATGGCGCCGATGAAGGTGCCGTTTCGACGGCCCATGCCGTCTGCGATATATGGAACGAAGAGGAGGACTGCGAGGCCGCCGAAGCCGGGCATGGCGCCAATGATGCCGAGGCGGGAGCTTATGGGGTGGTTGAAGACTGGATTTTCGTGAGAATAGGAAGGGTTTGGGAGGGAGGGACTTACAGTCTTGCCATGTAGTCATGGTTTGGAGACCGTTCAAGACGCTGCCATCGTATCCGAGTGTTGTAGACCCGAGGAAGAGGAAAGGCATCCAGCAATAGAGTTGCCGAAGACGATGTTGCTTCCACCAAGGGACGTCGGATCCTGTTGGATGCTGAAATGGGGTTTCAGAAGTGCCAGTCATGGCTACTGTCTTTTCTGCGTCCATGATGACTTGAGAAAGAAGATGTGAAGATAGGAGTTGAGTTGGATATATGAGGACCTTGAGTAAAGCACCAACGCTGATTAATTCCCTTCTCTGCTTCTGGAAATCTATCCATGTTTATACCTTGCCAGAGTACCATCACAGCGGAACACAACAATTGAGTCCTAACTGCATTGTGGGGTAACTGTGGAGGTGGAGAAGTTTCCTATGGGATCCTTGGGTGGGAGGTGAATGCATAGATGGAGAGACCAAGCATATCCGAAGTATTTCCTTTTCAATAATGCGCGAGGTAACTTAGGCAAATTGCGGGACTTGACCAGTACCTGAGCTGTGCCGTCGTTGTACGAGAACGGAGGCCGATTCCCCTCAACGATATCCGAAGTATATGCGCATGTGGATCCCACCCAATCCAAAACACTGACTGGTGCGCTTCTCTTCTCCTGATTCAACTTTCCCCGCAAAACCCGCCAGATCCCGATCTTCTGACTCGGTGACACGCGTGGAGATGCGGGGAAACCATGTGGGCGCAAAACTCCAGACCTTTATATATCCGAGGAATTTCCTTCCAGGGTCAATGTTGAAGGTTGCTCTCCCCGCATTTACATCGCATGTAGATCACCATTCTAATGGACGACGAGCCGCAGTTGAATCAAGATGGCCCCAGAAGTCCAGTTCGGCGAAGAAACCAGAATGCATGCGATGCGTGCCGAGCTAGAAAAATCAAGGAAAGAGAGAGCATCTTTGAAAAAGACCACGTCTGTCACTGACAGTCCCACTTTAGTGCCTTTATGATGGGCCGATATGTCGCGCCTGTATCGAATTACAAGTAGAATGCACGAGGAAGAAACCAAGAAGGAAGAGAGGCCCACTTAATTCGTAAGCCTGTCTACTCCATTTGAGCATATCATCTGATTAACGAGCACGAAAGGTATGCGGAGGCCGAGAAGGCAAAGCTGTCATCTCCAGCCAATACTTCCAGTCCATTGGAACCTGGGAATATACTTGCTCACCTCGGACCCTTGCACCTAATCAACCAGATCATAGATGACTGGTTCGAGCTCATCCACTCCGTAGCACCAATCTTCCATCGACAGAATTTTCTCAAACGCCTTGCGGCAGGTGATGCGGGCATTGACCCCGAGTTCTGTGGACTAGTGATATCAGTCTGTGCCGCGACCGTCGCGAGCCTGAAGCGGAAGTCATCGACAAAATATGAGAATGTCACAATGGAAACATGTGTGCAAATTATCCGGCAGCATCATTTGTTGGATGGCAACCTGGTGTTCACGCTCGAGTGGTGTCAAGCCAAATACAACTTGGGGAGCGCGTTGTGTTCAGAAAGAATGAGTGATAATCTGGATAGTTTTCGATTACTTCACGAGTCGGCGATGGGTGTCAAGTATCTGATATATTATCAGCTACCTCACATGCCGTTTATCGAACAGCAACTGCTGAAGAGATTATACTGGCTGCTGTTTGCTGGGCTTTGGTAATGTAGCACAGTCCTCAGTTTTGTCTCAGTATGCTGACTTTTGTAGCACGATGGACATGCTTGGACGACCATATACCAGCCTCCTAACACCGCAGGATAATCTTGTATTGCTTCGTCCAGCAATCGTTACCGACCTTGAACTAGAACCAACAGACGACTGTAGAGAAATACAATGGCATGGAGATACAACAAGTTACATAGCAGGACTCAACTTCCTCTCTGACCTCTTCTTGGTCTGGCACTCCAGCCAACAGCCACACAATCAGAACCTTGAGGGTATCCAAAGACACATCGACCAAGCCCAACGCGCACTCGACACACTTCCGGCGCCACTACGGTGGAGAGGCGGGCTGTCACGCCCACCAGGCAGCAATTTTGGGACGGATGTTCAAATCGCGAACCTCTATATCACGCAGCTCCACATCCGATCGAACTTGCTCGAGCAATGCCATCGCATGTCAGCTACTCAGCACGTCCCCCATGACGAGGCGGAGGCAATCCTGGTAGAGAGACAGAGAATCGTAGATGACTTGCTTGAGATACTTTATCACATGCCACAGGAAGTGTTTGAAGCGAACGGGCACAGCTTATTACCGAAGATCAGAGACATTGGTGCTGGTCTGCTTATGCAGACCGAAGCAACGAATGGTGGGTACGCAGAAAGCAAAATATCAGGAAAGGAGAGACAAAAACTGGAGAGATTGCTGGAGAGGCTAGAAAAGCTTGACTTTGTACTTGTGCCTGGAATGAATTGGGAGACGGTGGAGTGAGGACGAAATTAATTTTCAAGATTTGGTGGGATCAGAGAGCGCTAGCTAGAGATCGTCCTCCTCTTCTGTTATGCAGTACGCAGTGCATTCTGCGATCATGGTCCGGGATGGAATGGTGACTGCAATGGGAAAGCCCCCGTAGTCAGGGTCCTCGTTGGGCATGATGTAGAAGGCTCCACTCCTTGTCTCGTCACCATTCATTACCCTCGCAGTCTGCAATTTCCCATTTGAGTCGAACTCCTTTTCTTCCGAGTAGAGAATACCGGTGAACGTAGATTTGGGGTTTGTGCTCTTGAAGGTGACTTCGAAACCCCATCCAACAAGGAGAAATTTCCCATTGCCTTGATGGATAATCATTCCGGAGCCGGAACCAGCTTTTCCGAATACAAATGCTCGATCAATGGTAAGCTCGAAGTCGCCCAATACTCGTACCCATGGCTTCTCGGTTGTAGTCTCATCCAGTTCATCGAAGAAGAATCCCATGATGTCCTCTGGCTTGTTGGCTTGGTATTCGAGCACGATATCTTGAATAGAGTTGAGGAGACCGTAGTGCTTCGTGATGGGACTGATACTGGCCTCTAAAGAATCGATGCCAAAAGGCGAGCATCCAATGCCCAAGTATGTGCCGTAGGCAAGCCAAACTCGCCTAGCTCCCTTCTCATCTCGTCTTTGTTCTGGAATGAACAGGGGTTGGTTCTGGTGGCGGTATTGTATGCACACCTGTTCGTAATCGTGGAAGTAGAGGTCCGGGGCGATGAAGTCCAGAGCAGGGGCGTTTAGCTTCCAGAGATCCATTGTATGTGGTACTGGCCCGCCAGAGGGGTAAATGCCCGCTTTCGCACCACCTCCAACGACGACTGGGAGACCTTGGAGATCTAAAGCGCTGGGATCGTCAAAGTTGAGCCAGACGTTGGTATATAGTGGTATCGGATATTCGGCCTTTCCAGCAGCTGCTACCTTTCCAACATATTTTGAGATTGCATCCGCCATGAACATCTCTTCGGCATTGACGCCCTTTCCGAAAGCATCCTCCCATGTTGACGTCCCTGCAATTTGCGTCTTGAGCCCTGGAAACCGTTTTTGAAACAGTGGGTGCAGATCGGCTTGATTTTGAAGGTGTAGCAGGGTCTCCTTTGAAACTGGTTTCTTGAAATGCTCGTTTGCAATCCGAGATCGGTCTCGCGAGTCTCCTAAGAGACCCGTTTCGTTCTCCACCTGGACCATGACAACCGTACCATGCTTGCCATCAAACTCCTTCAAATGTCTCATGAACGCAGCAAATGCCTTCGAATCTGCCTGCCATGCTGCCTCGGCGAAAGGAGATACCAGCTCGAGAGTCTTCAAAACTCCACCAGCTTCCAGAGTATGCACCCGAGGAAATCTCTTGACGTCCTGCTTGACCCAGGACGGCACGTATGTACTCAAGGCATTCTTGAAGCTCCCAAACCAAAGCAATACAAGGTGCATGTCGAACTCCCGTGCACCTACAATCACTTTATCGAGCTCGCAGAAGTCGAATTGACCTTCAACGGGCTCAATCATCTCCCATGTAACCGACCCAAGCAGTGTATTGATGTTCGCCGCCTTCATGTTCGGCCATACTGTCTGCATGAATTTCGCGCTGCTCAGGGAGGAGTTGTGGAGTTCTCCAGCGAGCATAAGAAAGGGCTTGCCATTGACAATGAGCTGGCTTGAGGTTTTGGTCTTTCGAAGATGAGGAATTGAAGGGTTGATCATGGTGGGTTTCGAGGGTGCATGAGAAATGTCCCCCATTTTGGAATAATTCGTATTGTACAATTGTACAGGTCTACTGAACTTGAGAAAGTCGATACTCGACACAGTAGATGAACTTGACAGTAGCGGAAAATGATATCTAGAGTCAATTGTGCTTGTAGGAGTGGAACAGAGATGTCGAGAGGAGGGAGAAATGCTTTGCCTACCATATACTTATCACGTATTATTTCTCACAGCTGATCTGAAAAGTAGGTGTGGATACAGACAGACAGACAGACTCAAAGCTTGCGCAGCCTGGAAGTCATCTCAATCTGCCGATAGTCCCACAGCGCATATACTTCGGATATGGTGCGTTGAGGATCGGAAGGAGAAAAGGTGGCACAAAGCGCTGGATCCCGCTTACATAAGCCCCACTATTGACTTCACCTCATCCCGCAATGCACTCACTGCTTGGCGCAAACGGTATCGAGTTGCAGCACCTTTCGAGGAGATGTGAACTGGATTATCTGATATTGTTGAACTCATGACCGCGTCGCCGAATTTCAAACGGGTCAGGGTCAATTTGACAGCTGAAAAGTTGTTTCCTACGTATCTCATCGAACCCATCCTCGATATTCACTCTGCGGATACCGTCACTTTGCTCCCTTCCTTAATGGACACCACTCCCTCGGTTCTTGAGAACCTCCTCGGTCTTGTGCTTAGGCGTTGGATTCCGAACGACGTCCTGCATATGAGTTCAACTTGGGTTTGCTTCCTGGAAGGACTCATTATGGATTGCGCAAACCGCAAAGTTTAAGAATGATGAGGCTCCTGGCAAAACCGCTCTAGAGTTGCTAGCTGCTGTGTCGATGTTCATTTCCTGAGAGTAGATTTTGCATTTCTATAGCGCTTATACTTCCGCTCCAGTTTGTTCTGCGTTCACGTTTCGCCGCTCATCACCCTCATCAGGTCAAACTTCCAGGATCCTCCCCGCATGCCAGGCTTCGGAACGATTGCCACCGCTCTGAAAGATACATTGAAGAAGGCGCTTCCGCCAACTCATCCTCGGCCGAAAACCAAGCGGTGGAAATGCTCTTTTCGAATCTCGTCATTTTGGTCGCGATTCAGTACTGCACTCTCCAGTTTTACATGCTCCCTTACTCTCTCCAAATTGCAACGGCATACACTTGTCATCCAAGCTGAGGCCCTTTGGTTTTAAGTCGATGTATTCTTGACGGAGAACGAGCGCTGCAGTAGTTGTTTAGGCATTGTAACTGCAGATATCGCCATGAAATCTTAGAGTGGATGATCGTTGTTTGTTGCTGCAGTTAAGGTAGACTCAAAAGCTTGCTTGTCGAACTGACACTGTCGTTAACCTCTGCAACATTGCCCTCGAGAAATTTTTTAGGACAGCAACTAGACCCTAGCTTTCTGTTCTAAGCCATAATTGCCAGAAGTCCTCCAAAATGCCAAGGATGTGTGTTGCAATAGCTTCGAGGAAACACAGTGTGTCGAACATAGATGGGAAATTCCCTTTGAGCTTGACCAGTCACGGAAAAGTAGTAAGTCGCATGGCATCCTGGGCTACATACTCACTCTAGCTATGTATGGCATCACCTCTTCATTGCTTCATGCCTCGTACTGATTGTGAGAAGTCACAGAGGTTGTTTTCCGATGTAATGTGATCACGTGATCATGACCAAAGAGGGCATTCGATCTTGAGTAGACCAAGCACAGCTAAGCTCGCTTTTCAGCGCTGGAGATATGCCTCTTGAAAGCTTGGTTCACTTGATTATCTGCTTCTTACTCTGCTTGCTTGAGTGTTTGCGCAACCTGTCATTTGATCTGGCCATGCTGAAGTCCCCTTTGCTGGCCGGAAGTATTAAAACCTCATTGTCTGCCTCTACATTCACTTCAATTTTATGACTTCCTTGAAATGCTTTTGTATGCTTTTGATTGTGTTAGCTCTTGTTTAGTATAGTTTTGATATAGACTATCGCTATGAGCGTTAGTTCCCGCCGCCAGCCGATGTCAAAAGCAAAAGCAAGGGCGGTGACATATCCTAGCATTTGTGATCGTATTTTGTCGTTGCTTCACCGAGATATCACTCTGTGAACCCTGCAAGTAGCTTCCTTTAAGTTGTCGAAATGCGGTGGATGCAAGACTTAGTTGATGGCCTCAACCCAATAAATTCGAAGTTTCTACATCCTTCCAACACCCCACTCCACAACCACAAACAAAATCCGAAACACAGCCTTTCCTCAGCCTCGGGGTCCCCTCCTAACATGTGTCACCATCGTGAGACCTGTTGGCGGCGACCAAAACGACTGAGATACAGGATTATCCAATATCGTCGTTGACATGCTCACTGGCAGCCACTCAAGCGCAAGAAGTGCATGAGGTCTGGATCGAGGATAGGGAATGTGGAGCCTCTGCTACTTCCCCAGGTGCTCCCGCAGATGATCTTTCCCTTGGAAATTTGGGAAATGATTCTCCCATTTGTAAGTTGCCCTTTACCTTGCCCTACTGTGCGCGCCGAAACTAACCCCATCATAGTGCGCTGCCCAGAGCTCCGAGTCGGAAGAGTCCTTGATACCTGAGTACCCAGTGCGCAAGCTTGGTGGATTTCTTCCAGCCGAGGACCAGAAATAGCTCAATAGCTTGCGCCTCGTCTCTCGTGCTTTTGACTTCATGATCAAGCCGCTAGTCTACGAAAGATTTGTCCTGACGGGCGATCGTGTTACAAGAAGATTGAACTTTTTGGGAAGTGAACATCCTCTCAGCGAGATCAATGCCATTACGGCGATCAAGGTAAGTGAATATTGTGTTACAGAGGGCCCAGAGAATATTTAAATCCTGAATTATGCGACTGACTTGACTCGGCGCAGACGAATATTTCACAACTCACTAAAATATTACGAGTCAATCTCGAACACGATCGATTCGGCAACGGATATCCAATTGGACGCGCGATTGCTACCCTTATTTCGAGATGTAAACAACTTGAGGTTGTTATGTAAGTAAAACCGTCTCCAAATTATTGCTTTTCACTATCGAATTTTTATCTGTCGTCAATATCCTTGCTGTCGTCGCGCGTCGCGTTGTGGCTCCCTGGATGAAATCATCTGATCTTCTGGACTTTTAACTCACAACATCTCAAACAGATTTTCTCTAGAACCAAGCGATTTTCACAATTTCTTCGTGGATCCCGCACGCCGAACAGTATTGATTTCCTGGTTTGTGGAGGCATTCACAGAAATCTCATCTCGCACAATTTTTGATGCCAACGGAGAAGATTTCATGTTGTGCCGCAAGCCGATCAACTGTCGAAAGTCTGAACGCATCACAAAGAAATGCCACGAGACTCTGATCGGAGGCTGGATGATGCCAGCGTTTGGAATAATCATCAAACCCCTCGCAAAACGATTCTCGCGACCTGACATCCAGCCCAGACACGAATCGCTGGAGATCAGAAACCGAGTCTCCGAATCCTCTTCATTAATGCTTTCGTGCGATCGCAGATTGCCAGCGCTCAGGAAATTGAGACTTGATCAGTACTTTTGGTACCATGATAGCAAGGAACCATTTCCGACCTGGGATTTTTCAAGACTTGAAAGCCTAACCCTCTGCAACATCGACTTGTGGCACTTTTTCTTCCAGGTACCCCTTTCCGACCTGAAGCATCTCTGTTCCTTGAAACTCAAGGGAGAAGCGATTATGCCGCATTTCATCGTAGACGCGTTGGACAATGAACATGACCCGGTACCAGTACTAGTGTTGGAGCACATTGGATCCAGGCTTAAGAAGCTTCTGGGGTCGCTTCAACATCTGGAGAAACTCGTGATCGACTACGTGGACTGGGCACACCTCCTCGACTTGGAAACCATCCTTCGACATGGCCAGTCGTTGAGAAAGTTGAGACTTCATGATCCACGAGGTCATGCCATGGCAGGCTTTGAATGTCTTGATGTCATCCGCTGGAGAAAGATTGTTGACGGTTGTCCCAACCTGGAGTACCTTGCGTTGGACATAGATATGCACCAGGTAGAGGTAACTTACAACCACTCTTCCTTCCAAATCCCTCTTGCACCTAAACAAGCGCTAATGCCATTCCAGATACTCGCAAACCTCCCAATCTTTGCCTATATGAAGCACCTGAAGGAACTCGAGCTTTGGGTCCAACAAGACTTCAGGCTACCCAAAGTAAAAGGCGATTCACCTGACCCACAATACGATTCGGCGTGGGAGTGGATATGGGACCTTGGAAACCATAAGCTCGGCTGTCCGTTCCAGAAAATTGCTGTTCATGTCGGCGACACTCCTGCACCATCCAGACGGAGTCCATCGAACCCAAACGTGAGGCAGGAAGATGCTGTTCGAGAGTCGCAAAGTCTTGGAAGGACATATGCTTGGGTTGTAGACTCTGAGGGTGTGGTTCAGTTCATGGGAAGTCAGAGGACGATCCCTGAGAGGAAGGCTCCTTACAACCCTCCTCCTAAGAGTTGGGATGAGTTTTTGCTGTCAGGAGTACGTCAAGCGACGGTTTATGATTCAGGGCTGTGAGGCAAGGTACGAAGGAAGGGTCGTCTGGTCTTTTGCTGTCCTTGGCATTTGGAAATTCGCTATGATCCGCTCTGCGCTTCTTCGTTGTTTATTTTGAGTACTTCCTTTGCGATAAATCCACCTCCCCATGCTGTCTTTAGAGAATCAATCTTTTCCATAACACTGCTCCTGTTGCTATTTGAAGACGTTTGAAGACGTTTGAAGACGTTCAAAGATGTCGTGATCAGGTTGATACGAAACTACAAGCGTCTTCCCCCACCCCCCCATTACATGCTCAGCAAGATAGATTTATTGCCCGTATATCTCAAATTTTACTTTTGAACCGCCTCCTCGTAGCCGCAACAGAGAAGCTCACTGGCCGTCGTGCTCGGCTAAAAGAGAAACTCGCGAAAGTGAGCCAACCACATTCAACCAGTATGTTAGTCAGCCTATTGCATGGCTTTTCTCGTGACTTCTGTATAGGTTTCCATCGTCCCGACTGCGAAGCCCTCGCTCGAGTGACATTGGCTTGGGACGGTCCAATGTGCCTCCATCGGCATTGTATTCCTCCGGACAATTGTTCTCCCTAAGCGAGTTAATACTTGCTAGACACTTTCTAGTATCATTTGCTCGGGACAATTGTTCCTCACAGATATATAACCGCTATATGTTTCCTAATTACACGAATACTATCTCTATAAATTGCTATGACGAACCGTAAGGCCATATCTCAATTCTCATCATCTCATCGCGCTTTGCAATTCCTTAATAACATATCTCATACCTTTAACATCACCGGCATATTTATCGATCTACACCTTTGCGTCTCTCAAGAGTCATCATGAAAGTCATCCTCACCGGTATGAGTAGCTTCATTGGCACCGAGGTTCTCTCGCAATGCCTCCTCCACTCTGACATTACCAGCGTGGTCGCTTTGACTCGCCGCCCACTAGAAGTAACGGACCCCAAACTGCAAGTCCTCAGCTCGGAAGACTTCCACTCCTACCCAGACGCCGCAATACAGCAACTTGCCGGCGCCGAGGCTTGCATCTAGTATATTGCTCTCTCCATTCTAACTCCATAGAAAGTCCAGTCAAGTACAGGAGTACTCATTCTTGGAAACTAACTGGAGATTTGTGACAGCGCTGACTCACAAGCAGGACCCTGAGAGTCAAGAGCATGGACGCAGAGCAGAATCGGCTTGTGCGCATCGATTACGTTGCTGCAGCATTGAAGTCCTTTCGCAAATTCGGGACTTCGGCCACGAAGTTCCGCTTCGTCTTTACGAGCGGGATAATTTTAGAGAGAGATCAGCAGAAGTGTTTGATGTGGAGTACTTAGACGAGGAAGATTCTGATAAGTATCAGAGGAAAGAAGTCGAGAGATGAAGAGTGTTGGTCGCTGACAACGGAGATAGGGCGAGGCAGAGACGTGCTCGGATTCACAGAGGAGCGTAGTGGCTCTTTTGAGAGCTATATTCTCCGACCTGGGTTTGTACTAGATACAAAGCCCTCGGTTGCTTCGACTGTGACGAGCGCCATGCCGAGCGTGAAGGTAGATGAGCTATCGGCTGCGATGGTCAGCTTGGCTTCGAAAAGGGGGGGAAAGTCTACTTATGATAATTCGGACCTAGTGAAGCTGGGTAAGAAAGCGATGCAGAAATGATTTAAACGAATGCAGATGTTATAGCAATAGTTCTTAAGTATCCTCGTGGGTCTCTGAGATCCTATCAACGTGGTTTCCACTGCTGCTCGTATTAGTTTTTCATAGGTATTCTTTGAAACGGGTTCTAATGCTAACTATGTTTTAATGCTAACTGTTTGTTCCGAGTCTTTGCTTGTTGATGCTTAAGACGTTTTAATTCTTTGCAGCAAGGACTTATTACTTAATCTCCTGTCACTTGCCCCTTAAAATAGTCGAGTGCTCAAAGCAAGCTGAATAATAAGACGATACCGGGACTGGACTGAACATGAGAGAAAGTGAATCATAAAAGGAAGATACGGAAACAGAGAGGAAGGTCCTCGCCAATGCTTGTGGCCTCGCCCAGATCATCTTGAATATTCTACGGTTCTATGTAGCGACTCCTACCAATTCTATATAAACTTAAACAGATACTTCTGGAAAGTTATTGACTGAAAGTTCGCATGAAGTTGAAGCCAGCATGAGTTTAAAAGTTCACTTGTAGAGCGCGAAGTACCAAAAGATTGGAATCATGGCCTCTAGCACCACTTGAAGACAGGAGAATATGTTATTTTGCACCATCTCTGCTCCTCTCCGCGATCTCTTCTTCGTCAGGAACTTGTTTCTCTCCACATACCGAGCCTGTTTGTGACAACAATATCTCCTTGACGATCTTTCTCCACGTTCTTCTTCCGCCATCTGATGATGGAAACACAACTCAACATGGCTGAACCCGCGTTTGATGCATCTCCTAGGACTCTAGCAGAGATCTGACGGATCGGTTCGGATTCTGCTCCCCAGCTTCCAGCAGAGATTTGGGGAAGCACTTTAGGGAAGGTACAGCGAATGATTGCTGATTTAGATTGCCCTAGAGCTGACCTGGGCCGCAGGTACCGGTCGATGATGCGAGCAATCCACTTGGTATCAAGCGGGCACTCGACTTGCGTCGAATATCGAACGAATTCTACAAAGTCGTTACCCGTTGGTATTACAGAAAGATGTCTTTGGCCAGCGAGATGCTTGCTATCGGACTCAGATTTGCACTGCACCTACGATACAGCAAATCAAGGTCAGCGCAACCGAGAATAGCCAAGTCTTGTTTTGTGGGTATCGAATATAAATTGACGAGGACTTCAGAAGAATATCAAGAACAACTCCTCGGTGCTTGACGTAACATATTTACATGAGTTGGCTTTTGGCTGTCTTCAGCGCTGGCCGATGACTTAATTCCGGATCGCAGGCATGATTGCAGCAACGGTTTTGGGGTGCCAGAAGCTACAGCGACTAATGTAACTAATATTTGTTCATACACGGAATCTCGAATTGTTGACGAATCGAGTTGCCGTCGAGAATGCTGCTGCCGCCGAAAATCTTATTGCCATCAAAAATCTTATTTCTTTCGGGAAACAACATTTCCATGCCGAGAAGTACAGTCGTCAACAGCCACCCTCCTAGTCACGCTAGGGGATGAATGCCAACGACGTTTCTTTTCTAGATGGTCTGCCGATACTTGCTAAACATGGCTCGAAAACGGAAAATTCTACAGAGAATACATCATACCCTCTACCTGAATGCATATCTCTGGAACGGAAACAGTAATAGAGTCTGCTTCCACGCCAGCAGTTCCTTTTTTGAAGTTTTCCACAAGTCCACTCCACGCAAGGAGAAGCGACGACATACACGCATGATGCTTGATGACAGGAAGGGATCTCATCAACTCCAACTCTTGGAAATACACAATGACTCTGAGTATCCCTTCGAGAACATTGCATTAATTGAAAAGATGTTCCCGCCAATGGAGAAGCTTCTTCAGAGAGGCTTCACTTGGACTCTTCCAAAGCGAAAGTCCTATTTTCTCTGGGACTTCTCAATTCTCGCTTCACTTACTTTGGAAGGTACCAACCTGTGTAAATTCCTTTCGAATGTCGCTTTCGGCAATCTCACCAAACTCAAGACACTGAAGATTCGGAACTGCCTCCCTTCGTACCTTCACTGGAAAGCCTTGGAAGCTCCTCATCCGAGAGACGAAGTCCGACTCATATTCAGAAAGATGTCAAGACTCTTCAAGTCTATCAGCCAGCTTGAGAAAGTTCATATCGATCACCATTTCTGGCAGGAGTTCTTTCCTTTTGGTATCATGATCCGTGCGTGTTAGAAATTTACAAGTCTCCGCTTGAGAAGCTCTCTCCCATGGGCCTCTCCACTATTCGTGCTCTTGTCCTTGGTCAAGTTGAAGAACATTCTGGAGTTCTGTAAGGGGTTTGTCTACTTGAGCATTGATTTGAACATCCATCAGCTGAGAGTAAGACTCATCTCCGTGGATTCGTGGTAATGGCGTGAGCTAAATTTTGCACAGGATGTATTGTTGCTGTTCTTGGATGTCCTATGCCAATTCCGGCGCTTGCAAAGGCTGGAGATTTGGCCTCCTCGTACTCTTGCTACTAGAGATGAAGGCCCTATTGAAGATAGCATTTGGACCGCTGTAGAAGAAAGCAAGCTTGTAATGGCAGCATCGGAGAAGATGTCGGAACGAACGAAGATGGTGCAACTGATACGCTCGAGAGCACGAGCACTGACCCGGATTGGGACGATACCGATGACTTGATGGTCATACTTCATAACACAAAGTTGGGTTCTCGGTTTGAAGCTATCGTCGTTCACTTCGTGACTCCATTCAAGCATACTCTATGGCAAGGCTCGAGTCGGCTTCAGGAAAGTGACGTTTTGGGATCTTTGGACGTGCAGAACAAGGTTTACGCATCTCGCAGGGGCGTGACGGAGTTCTGATTCGCTGGGCGCATGAGTGTATGAACACTGCACAGCACGATCAGCCCGTCGACGCCCCTGATTGGAACCAAGCCGACTAAATCGGATAGCGAGAGTGGGCTTCCTTATCTTTGAGCAGCATATATTGACATTGATACAGTTTTTCATTTGCTGGGAGTTGCGGCGTCAATTTTCGTTGCCCCAATCCCAATTATTTGAGATTGATCAGATCGCGGAGCTGGTTTCCTGCGGAAATTCAATGGCTAGGTTGGATATGGTCTGTGAGTGACTCCCAGTCCACGTAGAGCCTCGTAGCCTGGGAAATTTATACTTTGGCTGCGCGGTATGGAGAATCCTTCAGTTGCCTCTTTTGGGATACTTCGGGAGTTGTACCACAGGCCAGATGTCTCTCATACAATACTGCATTTCTGGTACAGTAAAATTGGAATTTCTTTTGAGGCCTTTAGATTGTAAAATTTGGCGCTTGTGAACGCGTGAAATGTGACGTTCAGACAAGCTTTGATCGTATTCGAGTTTCTCGCCTGACTCTATCGTCCACCTCGTCCAATCAACTCGTTTAAACAGGATGATGACTGAGCTCTCCGCAGATTACGTCACACCAATTGAGAACAAAGCTTCTCGATGGGGTGTTACATTTCAGCTCCTGCTTATGAATCCCGAGAAGAGGCATGAACACTGCATCTAGACGGCGAACTCAATATTCATCCAATTAATCTCGAAGACGCTTCTACACTGCGGGGTATATCAATTACACCGAAAATACGGGTGTTGGCACTCGAACTACAGTACACGCATATGCGTCATGCAGGCTGCTTACTATACTAAGAACCCCTGGATCTGAAACAAACCACTCGGCGTGATGCCTTTTCGCGGAACGAGAACGAGTAGCGAACGGTATTGGATATGTAATCAAAAACTCACATGCAAAGCGGCTCCGAAACGTGATGCCGTGGCCGTGTCGGCGCCTGATGGATCCCGTTCTTGGGGTATAAGTGATGAGTTCTCATTTCGTTAGTAAGAAGGGTCTCCTCCTAATGTTCACGCCTGTGACAAGTACCTCAAACTCTAATTTTTGATCAATTCATTAACGACATGTCTGAAATCTTGGTCGCTCTGTACCTGTTCGAGAGGCTCAAGCAGCTTGGCATCAAGTCAGTCTTCGGCGTTCCTGGAGGTACGTACCGTTTGCATTCTCAGCCCTTCCATGTGTATGACTGGTAGTAACATGATAAAGACTATGAGTTGATGCTCCTTGACTTTATTCCGGAGGCAGGGCTCACTTGGCGAGGAACACCAAATGAACTGAATGGAGGTAAGTGAGAATGAGTGCCATCTCTTTCTTCATCTCATGAGACATAATAGCGCTTTTGATGTGAAGTTTTTAGCTGATATTAGATAAGGCTATGCTGCTGATGGTTATGCTCGAGTCAATGGCGTTGGAGCAGTGGTAACGACTTTCGGTCCTGGAGAACTCTCTAATCTTTGTGGTATCGCTGGAGCTTATACAGAATTTGTTCCTGTTGTTCATATTGTTGGATACCCAACTGAGGCCGCGCAACATGGCAAGAACATAATGCATCACTCTCTTGGAGAAGTTGGCGATGGCAAATTTGAGTAGGTCAACATCACAGAAAGATGATTTTGAAGCTGGCTGAATCGTGCACTTTCAGTGTCTTTCGGGAGATGTCTAGCCACATCACTTGTGCGAACACTGTTCTCCACGATCCTCAAACAGCTGCAAGTGAGATCGACAGGGTGCTCAATGGTACTACCTCATATTTCCCGTGCCGGGCTCTGACTGACAATTCGTCCAGCCATGCTTCAATACTCACAGCCCGTGTAAGTCAGAATTCTTCCCTTGGAATCGTGCACTAACGCAGCCCTCAGCTATATTGGATGCCCTACCGATGTCATCATGATGAAGACGCCATCTTTTGGGCTCCAGGTCCCTTTGACTACGACTCTTAGCCCGAATAATCCAGGATTTCAAACGCACGTCGTCGAGAAAATCAGGTCCTTGATGGATGCTGCTTCAAGTCCAATCATCATTGTGGACGGAGGTAATATTTCAGCTAACCAGAAACACAGTCACTTACTTGCTCTAGGATGTGTGCGCAATCGCCTCGTTAAAGAAGCCACCGAACTCATTGAGCTGACTGGATATCCTTACTTCGTTACGTCAATGGGAAAGGGCTCGGTCACCGAACATTTTCCAACGTTTGGTGGGGTGTATGCTGGAGCTGGCACTTTCGCTGAGATCAAGACTGCCATTGAAACCTCGGACTGTGTCTTGTGGCTTGGAAACTATCCTGTAAGGCCAAATTCCAATACTCGCCCTTCTCAACTGAGCTGACAAGATCTCAGAGTGACTTCAATACGTATATGGCTTCCCACCATGCTCATCTGGGTAATAGCTAACAACATGAAGAGGGGAGTTCACCGAGAACGTTAAGGCTGAGGTGACCATTGACTTCCAAAGGTTCTTTATTAAGATTGGAGGTCTCCGTTATGATGTGAAGATGCAATATGTTGGTCAACTTCGATCTCTGATGCTGATAGTGAGGCTAATACTTGAACAACAGGTCTTGGAAGCCCTCTTGGAGGGCATCAAGCAGAAGCCATTGGATCACAAGATGAAGGCTGTATCTTGGGACCCATACCCCTTGAGTAATCCTCCACGAGAAGCGCATCTCACTCAAGATTACCTTTGGGCCGTTAGTATTCACTTCCCACTTTTCTCTGCAGAATCCAGCTGATGAGCATAAACAGCGTCTCGGGCCTTACTTCCGCGATGGCGACTTCGTGATTGCTGAAACTGGTACCTCCGCTTACGGCATCCCAGGCTCAAGTCTCCGTCACGTTAAGGATGTGAAGATGTTCAATCAGACTGTTTTTGGAAGTATTGGGTTTGCGACAGGCGCAGCTGTCGGTGCATTCATCGCCGGTAAAGAAGATGGAAGCATCAAGCGGCCCATTCTGGTCACTGGCGAAGGCTCTCTTCAGTTAACCGTTCAAGCGTTCTCCGACCTGTTGCGCCATGAAGTGAACCCTACCATGTAAGTCCAGAATTCCGCCTTTTTTCCACTCATGAACTGATCCAAGTAGTTTCCTGCTCAACAACGACGGATACACCGTTGAGCGAATCATCCACGGATTGACCGCAGACTACAACAAAGTGCCTATTTGGAATTATGGTGGGCTTTTCCAAGCCTTTGGCCCTTCTTTCAAGACCAAGCACTACCTTATCAAGACGCCGGATGAGCTAGACTCGCTCCTAGCTCAGGAAGAATTCAACAAAGCCGCTTATGGACAGGTAAGCTAATTAAATTCTCGCTACTTGCACCAGCTACTGACCAGCTTTCCAGATCGTTGAGATAATTCTCGACAAATTCGACGCCCCAAAGTCTGTCAAGATGGCTGGAGCTGCGATCGACGCTTTCAATGCAAAGAAGTGATTCAAGTAACTTGAACGATGGCAGACTCAAGTATTTGTCTTGAAAAGGTTTCCTAGGAGCTTCAAACCGTGTTCACCCCGCTCACACTTCAAGTTCGATAACTTTGGAGATGCACTTGAAGGGGATAATCATCTCATCATGAAAGTTAGTTAGCAAATTCCTTTTGAACACATAGCCTCAAACTTCAAGCATTGTCGTCTTTATCAATTTATTTTTTAAGCTAAGTTTTTCTATTTTCCGGCGGGCACGATGGCGAGAAAATACTTAAACAAAAGAGACACAAATTCTCAAAAGTGTGAGTAGTCATTTCAAAAAGGTCGGCGCAGAGTTTTCACCAACACAGAAAAGGCCATGAAGATTTTGCCAAGATAATGGAATATGTTTTTGCTATAGTTCCTAACTACAGCAGCAGGCTCAGTCCTGTCTGTTCTATTCTCTAGAATGTCCAGCGGGAAAATCCTTGCTTGAGGTCGTCTGTATTTATCTTGATCCATAAGGCACATTCTTTCCAGTCTTCTGTTTGTTTGTAAAGTCCGCTAGGGTGAAGTCGAGATCTGTTCAGCCGAGGAAAAAAGGCTCTTCTGCCTCGGGAATCGACATGACCAGCAGTAGCGCCACCGCGAGAGTCCGGCTCAGGCTTCAAGACGATGATGATGTCTTTAAATAGGCATCCCAACTTCCCTCGGTGCAAACCCCTCATGATACTTTCCGCAGCAGCATACTCAGCATCGATGTTATCGCGACTAGCTTCAGTGATAGGCGTGAGTGTACTGAGATTATCATCGCCAATTCTCCGAAGGTCTTGCTCCAAATCGTCTTCCTTCGCCACAGGAATCAAAGATTTTCAGGCCCACATTCCGAGTCTGTCTAAACACTCAAAAAACCACTGGAGTTGAATAAAGCCTTCCGTATGCCGCTTCTGTCAGCGCGGACCAAACACGATGGATGAAGATACCTACATTGAAAAGTGGCTTGTAGTTCGTTATGATGGGTGGATCAGCACTGAAGGGGAGATCAAGACCTTTGATATTTGGACGATCAAGAAGTAAAGTAGCTTTTGCAGGGCCTTAAGGGACATTGCTGTCTCACCTGAAGAGTCTACTAAAGTCAAGTACTTCAGGGAGCCTCCCAATCGACCAATAGAGAATATTGAGATGAAATCGAGACATTGAGGATAATGAAAGTCAATTGCGTCTAATTTCGAGGGTCGAGAAGCGAAGAGGTTGTCGAAGCTTGTCTTTGTCATCTGCTTCCATTCCTCTAGGCGCCTCGAGCTAACCTCCCGGAACCAATGTGACTCGCAATCACTGTTTATTTCAAGAGCTTCCAGGCTGGAGAAATTGTTATGATCTGCATTTTCGAAGAACTGCTGGCAAACCATATCGTCTAAGCAAATATACCGTACTCGAGAAAAATCCCATAAATTGGAGAACTTGTCCCGGGTATAGTTCCAGCAATGTTTCCGGAGAACAAGACTCTCCATGGGTGGTGAACGGAACACCGAAGGGAACAAGACGACCAGAGCGACATTTGGCTTGATTGTCCAGGACAAGCATTGCGGGACCTCTGCTCTCGATTTTATGGCTTGGCCTTGAAGGTTTCAGAGAGAGAGGTCGCGCAGGTGAGGGACGGCGTTCGTAGTGTGACTTGGTCATAGAAGGGTGTTATCTGCATCATACTGCGGCTTAATATGCTCAAACTGATGGGTCATCGAGTATGAGCCCTAAGCAGTGAAATAAGTACACGAGTGATGGCTGACAAAATAGTGTAGGGACCGAGTCGTGGCGAGGTCGGCACCGTATTGCTCGTCCTGATCATTTGGGGTCTCTGGATAACCTTGCAATCTACAGCAGATAAAATATCAGTCGTGAATAATTGTCAAGAGGGTAAATTGTGGTTGTATGAAGCTGTTTTGGGCGAATATGCTAAGTTGGGCCTGAGTATGGAGCACTTACAAAAGAGAATTAACTGATAAGCAGCCGGAAACGAGCTCCAACATGATTAAAGACATCGACTGGAGGTGAGAACCTTGTGTTAGGGTGCCCCCAGTCTCTCCGAGGGAAAGTCGTTAGCGACACTGACTGAAGCAGCTTGACAGAATGCGCTGTGATTGTTCTATACCCAAGTCAGCCAAGGGTTGCACTCCATAGCCGTGATATTGTCATACTCTCAATATTCTAGCATAAGAGTCTGAACCACGAAGCCATTCGAGCTTTTGGCGCTTCAAAGGCTGTAGGTTAAGAAACAAAGCCAAGTCCAGAGATACGAAGCCATTAAAGGCTTTACGTACAAGCCGCAAGGATCGAAGCCATTTAATAAAACTTGACATAAGGTATTCTTCCGAATCCTGTTGCTGGCGTTCACCAACCAACCAGACCTGTTAGAGTGAATTAGCTGGCGTAGCGTAAGTCAAGCTTTGAGGAACTTACTTCGTCGAAAATCAAGGACCATATCTCTGTTGGCATGCCAGCCACTTCCATCTAGCCGTATGATAGACAACCCAGAAATCAAGAGACCCAATGTGGATTTCTTTTGAAAGATTCATCAATCAGAGCATCCGCCAACCATGAAGAATTTGCTGTGTGGAAGGTATGAAGGCGTGGGCAGAGGGTAAAAACTCAATTGATCGAATGCTTATCGTATAAAGATTTAAAGCTAGAGACAGAAGAAGGGAAGGGGAAAAGTCGTGACTATATAGCCAGATAGCGGATCATATAATATAGCGGGGAGTTAGGGCAGGGTTTGGAACCGCTGCCCTAACATATTATACACGTTAGGTATATTTTTAGTTTTCCTATATAGACCGCGCATCCACGTGATAGTGTCGAATTCTATGGGTTTAGTGACAATATTATATAGATATATCTGTTGCAAAGACCGGTCATTCTACACTAGCGGCCGCTAGCGTAGTGTGTGTTGCGTCGCAGTTGAGGGGATATAGTAACATTCGAAATCGGCTTTAGTTTCAAATATTTACTATCGTTTCAATATACTTATCTATTGAATTAAGGGGCTGTGGGTATATCGGAACGAGTGGCCGATTGAATTTAATAAGGATGAGGGCTTTCCTATGGTTGCTCAGCTTATATAGAGCTTCGCGTATTGCATCGCTATTTTCGACCGGCCCCCCATGCGCAGTTCCCTGCACGTTTATTTCAGCCACCCGGTATATTCCTCGCGTCGTGGCTCACACTAATTTTTAGTCTGCCTCCTATTTCCAGCATCGTTCTTCACGTCCCTTTATTTTGTTTTCCTCCATCAAAACATCCCATATCACCGGTCATTACTGATTTTTTCCTTTTCCAACGACACTCACTCATTCGTGTCTGCAATCTGCTTCTTCGATCTATTCTTTCTCACTCCGAAGGGAACTCCATAAAGTTCCGTCTTGAAGACACTAAATTAGACCGCGAAACAGCGAGAATCAACGGCAATACCACCACAATGCGCACTTCTACCTTCCTTTCCATCGCGGCTTCGTTCTCTTCCGTCTCAGGTACCGTCTATAAAGGTTTCAACTATGGAAGCACATTCACCGATGGCACCGCCAAGGCCCAGAGCGATTTCGAGAAGGAGTTCAACGTTGCGCAGAATTTAGTCGGAACATCGGGCTTTACCAGTGCTAGACTTTATACGATGATTGTTTGTCTCCCTCCCGACCCAGCACTGGAAATCGGTAGTCTGCAGACTAGTGTACTTCTTCTGACAAGATTATTCTACGTAGCAAGGCGGAACAACTTCAACTCCCATCGCCGCCATTCCCGCAGCGATCGCCGAACAAACATCCCTTCTTCTCGGAATATGGGTATCAGGTGGACAAACCGAAGTAACCAACGAAATCTCGGCGCTTACAGCCGCTATCCAGACATATGGCACAAACTTTACCGATCTCGTTGTCGGTCTCTCGGTTGGCAGCGAAGACCTCTATCGAATCTCGCCCACGGGCATCGAAAACGATTCTGGTGTTGGCGCCGGCCCTGCTGATATCGTCAATTATATTCAACAAGTCAAGACTGCCCTGTCTGGCACGACCTTAAGTGAAGTTTCAATCGGCCACGTCGATACCTGGAATGCATGGACGAATTCCTCGAACAACGCGGTTATCGAAGCGGTTGACTGGTTGGGGGTGGATGAATACCCATACTTCCAGAATACCGAAAGCAACAGCATTGATGATGCTTACTCGCTCTTCTGGGCTGCATATAATGCCACCTCCGCCGCAGCAGGTGGGAAACCGGTTTGGATCACCGAGACTGGATGGCCCGTCAGCGGTAAAACCGAGAATCTCGCCATTGCAAGTTTGTCCAACGCCCAGACGTTTTGGGATGAAGTTGGATGTGCGTCAGCCTTCGATAAAGTCAACACCTGGTGGTATGTCCTACAAGATGCTGCTCCGACCACACCAAACCCCAGCTTCGGTCTCGTGGGTAGCAGTACTGGCGACGCCACATTGAGCACGACACCGCTATATGACCTTTCATGTGCCAATGTTACACTTCCTTCTAGTTTATTGCCTTCTACCGCAACTAAATCGGCCTCTACTTCCGTCTCCGAAACTGGTACACTTGCGACCGCCACTAGTGGAAGCAGTCAATCATCATCTACCAAAGGCAGTCAATCGTCATCTACCAATAGCAGCCAATCGTCATCTACCAAAAGCGGCAGTGCCTCTTCTGCATCCTCGACCTTTGAGTCTGCAGGGAGTCGAGGTTATATGCTCGAGGCTTCGGGCTTGTTCTTAACATCCGGCATGTTCGCGGTTGCGGCTCTTTTCTAAGACTAAATTGTGTATCCGGGCTGGGCGATAGTGCAACAGTACAAACTTCTGGGAATGTGTTTTGGCATAGTTTAGACATTTGGCGGGCTCTTTAATATGTTTCCCGCGGGCAGAGGAGATGTGAGAGGACACTTAGACGTCACAAATTTACAATGGGCCAAGATTTTCTTGAGCCAAACATACTGCCGACTATTCTGTTCTTGCACATGCTTGTTTGCAGACATATAACAATATCTCTGCCTCCAAAAACTAGTTACAAAGATACGTGCCAAAATTCTCGCGCTGCTCTAAAGCTCGAGTATCTGGTGGTCAAAGCAGTACGACCTAGCCGATGCAGCAGAACACCAAGAAAAGAGCAAGTGGGTCGTCCAAGTCAGAAACCGGTGCTCTGATTCTCGTTCTCACTTCTTAAGGAGCCTGTTCAGGGAGCAGAAAATAGATGCTCTCCATCTTTCTAATCCGACGCCCAACTTTACGTGCAACTCGAACCACGTAAGAATATAGAAGAGTGCGTGGACTGCACAGATGTCTTCCTGTGCTACAGTAGGTGGCCATATTTCTACGCGATTCGCGAAAATCACACCAAAAAATCATGGTTTTACTCACTTTACTATATAAGCAAAACTCCCGCCCTTTATACGATATTAATACTTCCTTTTTAAGAATAAATAAGATTTATCTCGCCTACTATATATTAAAATACGGATATACAGACATACTATTTTATCTAAATAATAAGCGCTTTATATAAGTACCTCGAATTATTTTGATTTTCTCGCTTATTTTACATATAAAATCGGCCTTTTCATAAAAGTGCTCTACTATTCTCCTTATAAATCACGAAAATAAAATAGTTTTAAAATTTCTAAAAAGATAAAATGAATGCGTTTATAAAGTTTGATTTTTTATTAAGAGGAAAGGAATTTCTAGAAAGGTCAATAGTATTAAAATAGTACAGTGAAAAGTTAAGGTTTTGGTGTGAAACAGCCCAATCGCGTAGATATATGGCCACCCACTGTATATTGAGTGTTCCTAAGCGAATCCATCTCCCCAATATGCCAGGGTCCACACAAGATGAACGGGGCACGCTCTTGGAACTATCGCTTGATTACGGGTGCTCGCATTGGAAAATTAGCAGCCAGCGCGCAGCAGACTTATATGACTTGGGGATCAAGCTATGGAGAAAAGAGGACCTCGTCGGCATCGAACAACAACTAGCGCAGTCGCGCAGCGCGGAAAAGTTCACGGTTCGCCGTATCGACGGGAGTGTCGTTCACATCAAGAATCCGATGTTTGGGGTGCAGAAGCCAATCTGGTAGGGCTCATTAGCTCTTAGCTCAGTTGAGAGAATGAGATCCTTTACTTAACTGCAATCTAATCCTTAGGACGCCATATATCAAGTTCCAAGAGTTCTGGCGCCTCGTCCGAACCACACCGGACGGTCCACCGGAGACATACCTCTGCACGTATCTCGTAGACTGGACCAACCAGACGGTACGTAACTACGAGGGGCCGATCGAAAACGTGCGGTTGCTGTTTGAAACCAGTCGAAAACGATGGGACGCAAGCACGACTTACGAGGCCTTCACTTCGCAATTTCGTGAGCTCCTAGGCGGAGATGGGAATACAAAGAGGGTGACTAAGATCGTCTGTTTCGGGTTGGGCGATGTGAACTTTAAGCCGCCCGATTGGTGGAGGATAGAGAACGACTCTAAGCCAGAACATGAACAGGAGCCAGAAATATGCGTGGTGGAAAGGGCCTTAATGCATCACGCGATTGCATTGACGATAGCCGATATAGCCCGTTCGTATGCGAAAACCGGGGACACGGGGGTAAGGCTGCTTACCCAAGACCCGGGTTACTCGGATGAAACAAAGGATTTATTACGAGAGATTGGGTTTGAGGTTGTAGGAGAATATGGGGCAGGAGGCTTTGCAGAACTTGATAACGAGTCTATAGTATTCTCCGCTTTCGCTAGCGTGCCAGTCAAGCAGATCATTGCCGATCTCGCGCGGCCGGCCGCTATTATCTGCGCTGGGAGTACTAGTGCTGAGGTCTTTAACCATTTAAAGTACGTAGTCCAGCTCCTGCCGCTATGGCTCTAGCTAACATACGCCCTACTCAGAAAACCGTATGCAGACCCGGAATCTCCAAGGACGAAGCATATGTGGAAGGGCTATGAAAGATGGAATTTTCCGGTTCCATCTGAGGGTGTCCAGCTAGAGGGCTCGCTACATCAGTTGGTAATATATGCTAGAATTAAGAAGTAGAACCTCAAAGGTAATGAATTTCTACCCTCTAATACAAATGAAACTCTAGCCTGATGGTGCCAGTCAGTGTCGCCCAGTCCTCCTTCTCATAGGTTTCTTTGAGTTCCCATCCAAGGCCCCCGCCAGCAGTGACCCCTGTACCTCCTCCTTGAACAGAGAGATTCGCCGAGCGTGTTAATTCTATCTGCTTTTTGGTCGGCCATAGGGAAAAGTGACCTTCAGGTGCGATACTGGCCACCTCGGGATTAAGGTCGTCAGCTTCTGCACTTTCAAAGTGTAAGGTGATCATTGCCGATTGGAAGCGCCGGGACGTCTTTGCTGGCAGGAATCTGAAATCAATAATGATGAGAGTCGCTAGGTCACCCCCATTTGAGGTGATTCCATGGACCACTTCGACCAGGTCAGCTTGCACTATAAACGCATTGCCGCGGTCTGTCAAATGTCGCCGCTGGACTTCGCCGGGGGTGTTTTTGATCCGAAAGAATCCTTCATCGCCCGTCGAATCCAGATAAATACGAAAGGTTCGGCCTGTAGACATTTTGGTGGATTTTACTTCTGGAGGATGCTCGAGGAGAGCTGCAGCTGGCATAGATACTGTTTACTAGTGTGAATGCTTTGGATTGGTGATTGCAGTTGCGGATCTTGCCGTGAAGTAAGTCGAATTTGGGAGGGGGTTGTAAAGTCGGCCTAGTCTATGGAGATTGCATACCCATGCCCCTATCATTGGGCCTTGTGATCGCACATATTGCTCGACGCCCGCATAACGCCTCAGGGGTTTTTTTCAATGAAGGTCCTTGTTGTAGGGCTACTTCGAATCGCGCGGCGCCGCAAACAGCCCGTGACGCATTCCGCAATTTCAAAGGTAACTCTTGTCGACTCCACCAATGAATCCAAATACTTCGCCCTCCCCAGCTGAAACCACCCGCTCCAGCATTACAGAAGACAGGAGAGACCCAGTATTACTTTACGACTTCTCTAACATCATGATCTCTAGAATTCCAGACTTTTCAGTTGGCGCCGGTGAAGGAGCAGAAGATTCTGATTTGGAAAATCACCTGCGTGACGATACCGACGAGGAGCCTGACAACAGCGGCGAGGAAAGCGACCACGCGAGTGAAAATGATCAAAATGAGTTTCAGTCTTCCACACCCGACAGGTCTGAGGTAGAGAAGAAACATCGCGAAATCTTGAGGAAAGTCGAGATGGGCGAGGTGGCTTCGGGGGAGATCCTTGGACAAGACGCGTTCCTTGCTGACTATGGGAAATATCTTCTCGAAATGAGCACTGACGGTGGGTCGCTGCTATATGGACTGGTGAAAAGTGCCGTGGACTTCGATGAATTCAAAAGAGGTATACCACTGGTACGACTTCTGCTAGAGAAAGACCCAGAGCTCCCAAAGCGTCAGGACGACCGCGACGAAACAGCTCTATATACAGCAGTTCACAAAAGGCTTGGCGACTCTGCTCTATTGCATCAGAGCCCTCGATGTTTGCCGAAATTGAGACATTGGGCCATTTTGAAACATAATGCATGATGCTAGAATTGAGCATGAAAAGGCTGGGTGCGGGATGCAAGACGACATAAGTCGTGCAGGCAACCGAATTTCACTTCATTGATACCCCGCGTTCGTGGAAATCGTATCTGCCGTCTTTACCCCTTTGAGTTGAGTATTTCCCTATCTATATGCTGCGTTGGTACAGATTGGAGATTTTGTTCGTAAGCTGTCAGTTTCAGCCATGAAACAATTCAGAGTTTCTTTTCCTCCGCGACAGCCCTCGCCTGCGCCGCCTTCTGCTTGAACTCCAGCCCTTTTCCCATCCTCTGCACCCCAGCCCCCCTTGTATAAACCAGCGCCCCACCCAAAAAAGCTGAATACCCCAAAGCAACCATAATGACCCCGCTAACGATGGTATTGATACCGCTTGCACCATGCCCCTCCACGTTCCTTCTCGTAAGCCAATTGTAAACCGCCCCGGCTACCGAACCATAGTTAAGCCAAGCATGGAGTATCGCCATCTTGACAGTCGGGTGGAGCTTTCCAGACTTGGGATCCTTGGACTCAATACTCCCGCCAAAAATCAGATGGAAGCCTTCTGCAACGCCAGTAATGAGCGTAGGGATAGATGTGAGAAGGCCGGCCACGGTACAGAAGTGGCTCACGGAGTAGAGGAAGGGGATATCGCCTGCGGAGATAATTCTGGTGAGTGCTGCTGTATTACTGGAAGTTGAGAAGAATGCTGTGATGTCGAGAGTCGACGCAGTGAGAAGGAAGGTAAGAGGGTAGTGCACCAAGCCAGGGTGAATTGGATTCCTAAAGTTTGGTTAGCATATGTTTTATTTTCTCATTGAAAGAGGGAGCAGAGCAAGTAGGTGCATACCCATTCTGGCCTATCTTGCCAAGCGCAATATCGAAGAGACGAACCATTCTGAATGATACTTTGAAATTTTGATTTCGAGAAATACCTGCTAGAGGATTGGATCGGTAAGAGATATACCCCGATAATTTGATATTGATCAAAAGCTCTTCGAAAACGTTTTCGTAAAAGTTGAACTCAGTTGTGACGTTGAAGTGATATATTGTGGTTGGCATGGTTACACAGGCCCCTCCTTTCAAGCCATCGACGCATGCAGCCCTAAGCCGGAGAGAAATTACCCCGCATATTTGACTCACATGAGCTTCTGATGCTGATCTGTAGTTGCGCATCACTTAATGCAACCGAATTACTGCGTGCATCATGCAAAGTTTCCAAATCCAGCGTTGGATGTTCTAATGAGTGGTTTCGTGGTGATTGGTACGGATCCAATTGAAAGAAAGCGTAGACAACAGGAACAGAGTAAAAACCTCTCCACAGTTACTCAGAAGAGGGCGAATTGATCTCTAAGAAACTAGAGTCAGCTCCTGACCATGACCCTCACACCTGTTAACCCTTCTTTCACAATCGGGAAAAACAAATCCCTCTCAATCTCCACATCCCCCAAGTCTGTTTCATACAACTCCAAAATCCCTTTATCTTCCTCTACCCTGTAATCTTGCCCACCAATGGTCTCAAATATTGCCGCAAGGCATAGATACAACTCATCCCAGGCAAGATTGATTCCAAGACAGATCCTTGAACCCGCATTGAACGACACGAGGTATTTGTCCAGCTTGCCAGACTTGCTATCAAGCCATCGCTCCGGCTTGAAAGAATGAGGACCGGGGGCAAAATGCTTCATGTTGGTGCTGGAGAACGGCAGTCAGGCTGACCGGTGTTCCTTTTGGGATAATCTAATCTTTGAATCGAAGCTCATTGTCGGGTGAACTACGGGGGAGACGAAGACTCACACCGTAAGCCAAACGAATTTCTTCTTTATTGACTGCAGTAAGATAGGGAAGCTTCTCAAGTTCTGGAAGTGTGAAGGCTTACGCTGTTGTATGGCTTCCGGCTCCAATGAGGACAATTCCTTCATCAATCAGACGCCGTTCACTCTTCTCGCTTGGAGGTAGGCTGCTCTCGAGAAGAGTGTGGAAGATAGTCTCGCGTTGAGCTTGGGCTTTTGACTATGGATTCTTCACTTCATTGATTGATGCCCTGAGTTCCTGAGGAATTTGTCAGCTCTGAATAGTGATTTACTTTCCATACGCAACGCCTTACACGCCTTTGTTTGGCAATGTTCGATAACCCTCTCCCCTCCTCATAGCAAGCCATTTGGGTAAAGATACAACGAGCTTCGGTACGAATGCAACATGCTTCATCAACGGACTTTGCATGGACGCTCCCATCATGAGCTTGTAGTACGAGGTGTCAAATTTCTCATCTTCCACTCAATGATAGGACCTACCAAAACAGTATTATGGGTGGCAACCTGGACCAGGCTGAATTCGCCAGGGCTTTGATCTCCAAAAGACGCATGATTACGCACAGATTAGGACCTCGTGTGTCTTCTGCGGGTCTGAAGAAGTTAAGGTAAGACAAAAATTCCACGATTCTAGTCCAGAGTGGAGTGTAGGATAAGAGTATCCGACACAAAGTGGCCCTTCGCAAGGTGCGGGACATCTGCAGCACTTGATTCCTTTCGTGGCGCGGTGCAGATTGTCCGGCACAATTCTTTCCAACACTAGGGTCTTTTCTAGTACTGGATTATCTCTGACACTGGGTTCTTCTAGCAGTGGCTCCTTTGCGACAGTGGATTATTTACTGCAGCTACTTACACTAATTTGCTACCCAGCATCGTGTACGGTACCGTACGTGTTACAATCACCGATAACAGATAATAAGCGAAAAGCTATAAATCGCGAAAAATCGCGTCCTCCCACTTTAACACTCCTCTTTATTAACCTAATGTTATTCACTCTACGCACTCCTTTTAAGGAGATCTTTGGAAATCGACCTTCTGAATAGCATATTAGTTTATATTAACGTGGAGTTATTGTAAGGGAAGCCCGTAGGAATAGTACTGCTATTGAAATCGCGGAGGACTTAAAACTAGATCGCGAGACTATTCGACGTATTATTTCCCTTGATCATTTGCGCGATGAAAGTAAGTCTCTACTTAAAGAGCTTAGGAGGAAGTTATATACACCTCTTAACAAACGACATATCCTATATTAAGTACGCCGACACTTTAAATCGACTTATAAAAAAGTCATCATAGCCTGTAACCTCGATTGCTTTATTATTATCGTTAAGAAGATTCTTAAGGCATATAGTATTATAAATTAAAGGTATAAGCGCCGACCGGAACTTATAGCTAAACACGTAAAGAAAAGATATAATTAGTATTAGGAAAGAAGGCATTAAAATATAAAAGAGTGGGGAATAATAGCCTAAAGTGATGAGTGTTTTATTAAAAGAGGGCGGGGTAAGAGAGATGAGTAAGTGTTTAAGACTCCCGATTAAAAATAGGAACTACGAATTATTTAAACCTATGGCACGAATAAGAATATAAAGACTATAGTCTAAGCGATGTTTTAGGATAATGAGAGGAGCAACCTCTATATTATAGACCGCGATTTTAAGTTAAAAAAGTATAAGTACTTTACTAACTCCTATCTTAAGATCTTAAACGCTAAAGTGACACCTGCCTTTAAATCCTTTAAGCTAAGGTATTAGTTTATATAAGATAATGCATTAATTCACACTATTATTAAGGTGAAAGAGTGGTTTGCTAAATAGGGGATTATATATATCACGGATTAGCCCCCTTACTCCCTAGATCTAAACCCAATTAAGCATATCTAATAGGCCTTAAAGGTTAGGTTTTATAAGATGTTCTTTAAGATTATAATAGATAAATCGGAGTTAGAATACTTATACTAACGTTTAAAGAGCTATTTATAAGCTGCATTTAATACATTAAATAAGTCGTTATTCGATAGTTTATATTAGAGCATGCCGAGAAGGGTGATAGCTTATATTAAGGTAAAAGAGTGGTATATTAAGTATTAAGGTGGGATGCGGGCGGATTTAAATATAAAGTGAACCGTTAAAACGAGCGAATCGCGATGATTCAATTGATATAATATATATAGCATTTGGATAGAAATTGGTAGAGTTATATTAGAATTAATGTTGGGGTGAAATACTGAAAATTGTCCATGCTTATTATAAGTTGCCTAGTACTGTATGGTACTGTAAGGAGCACGGTGCCGTCATCTGTCCAGTACCATAGTGTTACGGCACCGTATGAGGCACGGTACCGTAAAAGGTACGCTGCCGTACATGATTTTTGTACGGTACGTTACGAGTGCCTCCAGGTGATCGAAACCGTCCATATCTCGAGGGTCGCTGGGTGTTGATGAGACCACCTGCAGCCGAAGCGTCCTTCGCCCTCTAAATTTTCTAGCACATTTCCCTGAGGCAGTAATAGCAACACCATATATACCTACTGATGAATTGAACCAGTTATCATATTGAATCTAGGTGAAAATGCTGGATAATCTCATGCCGTCCAAAGAAAGAAGTCACTACCACAAGCTCGCCTCACGTAATAGCATTACTATCGCCTAAATCCTTCTACCAGCAGTGGACGCGCTCACTTTAACTAGTGCCTGAACTGTCGCTTGGTGCTCATCTGCTACAATCAACAGAGCCATTCTCCTCGAAAACTCTGACTCCTTTGACTTTGTGTTCTGGACTCGGGTCCTCCATCGCGTAGCCCTCTTTGCGTAGCTTGGCCAAGACCTGTTGAAAAGTAGGTTAGGACAGAGCGCACGACAGACAATGCAACACAGGAACGGAAGAGCGATTGCTTAGAAGAGCGCCTACAAAAGCAATCCACTCAGAGAAGGGAAGTCCATGATCTCTTGCAAAGGACCAAGTTTGGCGAGAAACTGTAGCCACTGTACTGATGCACGCGGAGGTGATATTGACGACCAAGATGGCTGTTATGATTGACGTAGCGGCATGACTATTTGTCACATTGTAGAAAACCTGGATGAACGGGTATCCGGTTGGCGAGGAAATAATATCCTCGACGCTGCCTAGCGTGAAGCAGAAAGTAATGACCATGATGAAGCCGAGGGTACCGTTGACGCCATCAGCCCAAACAATGGCTCTTGGAAGGACGATCAATACGTCTTTGATTTCTTCGGACATGTAAGTCCCCACCCCCCCATTTGGGCCACTCGCTTAGCTCACCTCCACTTACAACTCCCCTACTTTAGATAATTATTTCTCCACAACCCCTTAATCAGTTACCTTCAAATTTTACAGATGTATTCAATTAATCATAAAGTCCTCATATACTGAAGAAGACGTTATGCGGGCGCTTAATGCGATTGCGGGAGGCCAATCTGTCCGAAAGGCTAGTCTAGATTATGGGGTTCTAAGGACTACACTTTAGAATCGAATCTACGGCCACGAATCCTATTAAACAGCTGCAACTTCTTTATGAAAGCTTCCTCCGGTTCAAGAAAAACGTTTAACGGATTGGGTTCTAGTCCAGGAAAGCCTAGGGCTTAGCCCTACTCACTCATAGATTAGGGGTTTTACGCAGCGCTTATTAGCAATTCGCGGAGACACTTCTACACTAGGAAAACGTTAGATGCAAGGCTTTCTAAGAAGGAATCCTATCTTAAAGACTCAGAAGCAATATAGGATCGATTCTGCGCGTGTTAATGGGGCTATAACCGATGTTATTAAGCCTTGGTTTAACAAATTGGAGATCCCTGCGATTAAGGCTATCAAACCTTTAAATCGTTGGAATATAGATGAATCTGGTATTATAGAAGGTTAAGGAGTTAATGGCTTGGTTGTTAAGTGTCTGGACATTGGCAGAGGATAACTCGGGTCTAGGCCGAAGACGGTCTAGG